>JAGTTH010001678.1:0-83833 GCA_022606485.1 Agraylea sexmaculata
TTTAATTTTTGTTTCACATCTTTTTTATTATTATTATTTTTTGCTTATCTGTAAAAAAATTCTTATGAGCGTTTATATGCAAATAAATAATATTTACTAATATTACTATTATTATATTAGTATTACTACAATTTGAATATGTAGTCCTCAATTTGGCTTGTGCTTTTGTAATCGAGTTTGGGCCACCATATTGGAATCAACTGTTTCTCAAAAGTACAAAGTAGTGACAGTTACCTGGATATTGTATCTGTTATACGTAATTACTATTAATATTAATTTTTTAATATTAAATAATAATAAAAAATATAAAACAAAATTTTTTTTTCGATTATTCTTGCGATACAATACCACCCCCTAAAATATTCTCAGTTATTTCAAGTCCACCCTGTATATATAAAATAAAATTATGTTAAATATATTAAGGTGTAGGAAGCAAGCATTTATGTTACTATATAAGGTCGATCCTAAATAAGTAGGTGGCAGAATTGATGGAAAAGAGATCAGCCAGGTGCGCAAATTCGTTGCTAAATCGTTGTAGCCTATTCAAAGGAGAATAAAAGAGGCAGTTGGATGATAATTATGTAATTTTTATTTAATATTAATTTAAAAAGTATTGAATTAAATCTGTTGTAGAATTAAAGCACTAGTCAAAAAATAAACTAGTGTCTATTACTGTAAATTTATTAATGAAAAAGTGTTGTATTTCGGAGGTAAGGTGCGATTGTTCCTTTGTAGTAAGATTAACAAAGTGTAGTAGAGAGGAGAAGAAAGTTATTAATTATAATTCGCGGCATGGAATATCCTTTGTTCTTGTTATATTCCCACCCTTTCCTTTGCTTTTGCCGTTGACACTTTATTTTCGCCATCTTGTGTTGATATTAATTAATGCGTTGACTGTAGCTAAAGGCACATGTGAAACTTATTGCTCGGTAATATTCGATTTTATCACTACACAAAAGCCTTTTTCGCGGTGAACACGAAACTACGTATACTAAATTAACACCTTTGACTTTATGAGCTTTACACACTAAAAGTGATCGTATTATTAGTAAACATTTTACATTGATTAACTTTACATACATTACTCACATTGTTACTTGGATGCGTGCTTTTGTTGGTTTTCAAGCATATGTAGAGATTGTTTTTGTTGAAATGTGCCGTTTTATTGGTGAACTTAACGAAGTTACGATCGAAGGGGTGGATCTTATCAGCCATTTGTATTTGGGGGATTCAAAATCTGGACTTATTGATTTATTACACATGGCCAGGGCCTACATATTTGTATTTAACAATACTTATGTATTACAATTTCTTTATTTAATTTGAATTTAACATCGTTGAAAAATACAGAACATCTAATGAATTAGACTCCGGTGTACAAAATACAAAATACAAGTCTTTTTACTTATAACTAAAATGAGAATTTTAATATATTGTTTATGGTGATATGAAAGAGATATTAAGAAATATAAATTATAAGAAAAAAAATGAAAACCCATTTACAGATATGAGGAATAATAAAAAATAACAAGAATAAACTCTACATTAACAAAAACAATTACAAGGTATTATGATTAAAACTAAATAACAGATTAATTGGGTAAAACCAAATTTGAATCGAGTGAATTATTATATTTCAAAGTTATTAAATTTACTGATGATATTAGTTATATAAGTTCATTGGTAAAATGAACTTACGTTTAATAATACTTATTAAATGAAATTAACAAGTCTACTCTTTGTTGAAAGTTGAAAAATGTTACACACAGGGTGAACTAATTTGGCTGTGATTGGTGATTTCAATCGTCAGTAAATTAAATCTAAAATATATTTCTCTATAAAAATAAAAAAAACAAGGAATAATTCGATTGTATTAGGTAGGTTTTAAATCGTTAATTGATCTGATTTAAAATTTGCTGCTTTTGCAATTTGCAAGTGTGTTGTATTGAAAGATAATTTTTTATTTATTATTTCTTAAGAAACTGCCTTCAGTAGAAAATTGCCACATATCCTTAATACTATTCAGATCCTTAGAATTATATTAAATAAAAAATATATATGATGAAATGATTGGAAAAAAATACAATAGTATGACACGCGCTTCTTAACAATGACGTATTTTTCTTCATATGTGCATTTCCTTTTTTACAATCAAATTTTTCCTATAAGGTATTCCAAATGAATCTCATATTCTATTAAACCAAATTCGAAATTTATTTCGCATTTAAACAGAATGTATATTGAGGTATAATTTGAAAAAACCCACATATTTCTTTATCCAAATCTATTATGTCTTTATACAAAATACATATAAAAGTTTCTTTCCAATGTATGTATATATAGACCGAGTCATCGAAAAAAAAACAAACATTTGCGGATGGAGTATTTCTTTTGCAATATTTATTTGGGATACTTATTTTCAGACATATGTTCGTCAATAGTTAGTTATTTAGATGTAAATTTTATTGCGTGGCCAACAAAAAGAGGGCCCTGATCAGGAAAGGGCCTGACTGCAAACAACCCAATAAAACCTGCTCCTCATTGATTCTGATTGAAAACAAACCAATTGCTAGCACGATAACAGTCGAATACAAATAAGCACAAATGAGATCATATCGCCGAAATATTCCGAAGCCACTTTCCACCAGACCTTTTTATATCGGCCTAAGCCTCAAATAAACGACCGGTGCCCCCCGCAAACAAGAAATATTCAATCAGACACACGATAAATCAACACAACTAAATAAATTGAACAGTTGTGTGTACTGGAATTATGGCAACATTGTTCATATTTGAAATACGTAATTGATGATGCATTGGTTTGATACAACATTTTGCTACAAATATCGTTACATATTCGACGAATTAAATAATGTTGAGAGTAGAGACTTTTTATAGCTGCTGTGATAAGATTGTATTGTTAAAATATTCAATATTTCACTGCTATCTTTGCTTCATATGTCAAAACTTATTTAAAACACCGGTGGACGCGCTTTTTTAATATTTACCGAAAGATTTGATTACTAATTGCTTATTTGATTTAATGTATAAGCCAGGTATTTATTAAGTTTAATCCAAAGAAAATTTTTTTTTTGACATTAATTTATACATATTTTGGTTTCTTAGACACAACAACGTATTAATTTATTGTCTGTTGGTAACTATTACTAGTTACACAAGTCACCGACAGAGCGGCTCTGCTCGACTAATAACCGCTTCAGTATTTGCATAATAATACAGGAAATCAGAGAAAACCTGGATCAAGACTTTTTTTTACTTGAACCCACAATATTTGTAGCCTTATCCCCTGAGCTATTACAGCTTACATAGTTACAGTTTTAGAATAACACACAGTTTAAATATAAAGAAAACAAAATAGTGTTGTTTTTGAACAATGGAAGAATTAATTAATTCATCAAAAACAGATAATTATCAATTGTAATCAGTGCTGCAAATATGTTGCGGTTCAATTGACATTTGTTGTAGTTTGCCGATGAATGTTATGGATAAATATTTCAAATGATATGCATTCGCCCGATATTAAACACATAATGTAGAAAACAAAGACACGGTTTAGCAAACAATAAAACGTAGATATTATAGCACAGACACGTACAGCATTAATTTAGAATTATGTGTTCTACGTGCCATCACTATGTTCTAACTAATATTACACCAAAACTAATAGTGCTATCACAAATACGTGATATGTGAATGCGATTTATTATTATTCACTTTGAATCATATTTACAGCATTGTTATGTCTGCTTTCATTTAATTGAATGTGTGTAGCTTTTGCATGTATACTATGCATTTTTATTCGAGACACAATACACTTCACATAAAAAAAATTTGTTATTATCTCACCTGTCTCTCTAAATATATTTTTTATTTTTATACAGAAGCTTTTCATTAGCAGAAAGTTGAAAAATATATAATTACTTGCATTTTATGATAAAAAGGATAAATACCTATTAATGTACATAAAAAAAACTATTTAAAATACATAATGTTGGGTGGGAACTTTGCAATTATATTGAGTATGAATTCCTCATTCCTCACATTAAAATATAGGAAACGATAGAATTATTCACCTGTTATGATCGACAGTTAATATAATAATTGCCAATCAAACAATAATACAAAATATATGTAAGTTCAGAATGCTCATCGAAGTTTTTTGTAGCTAAAATAAACATGTTTTTATTTAAGTATTACTTTTTATCGAAGCTTATTCATATATATGTGATGTTAAGATTTCATATATTTTAATAATGATATGGTTGAATTACTTATAATAAAAGCTAATATGGAATATCGATAATGAATGTGTATATTAAAATCAATGTGCTTGCAGATACATATTATCATTTAATATATTGTTGTCAATTAGTAGATCCATTTTTGTATTGAAAAATAAACATTGGACAAGAGGGTGCAAAAACAGATTTTCAATTGTTCAAAATTGTAGAGCACTGCGCAGTATATATGTTTATTTATTTAACATATTGCTTATATAACAATTTCTTTATTAAATATAATTTACAATAATTGTTCTGATACAATAGTTAATTAGGGTAAAATTAAGCCTACAGACATGGTCTTTCACTCATTTTAACATGTTGTACATTACCTGGTCATTAAAGGTTACATTTTATTAAAATAATCATTATAATAATAAATGGGAACATGTTACAAAAACACACTTGCGACAAAATTGATGATCAAATCCTTAATACATAAAATAAATACTATATGATACAATGTGAAATGTTTGAGAAAAAAATAAAATAATACATTTTTTTTAGCTTTATGAGTTCTATACATATTTATGTATTATTGGGTAAAGTGTTTAATTTTATTTGAATTCACCAATATTATCAGAAATATTTCATAACATTTTAATATTAATAAAATAAAGTAGCTTTTTTGAATTAATTATAGTTTGTCCTATGAATATAATAAATAATCTGTTATTTAGTTTTAAGCATAATACGTTGTTTTTGTTAATGTATAGTCTATTCTTATTATTATTTATTAATATTCATATTTGTAAATCTGTTGAATACTTTTTCTCCATTTATTATTTAATATTAAATACCTCTAATGTCACATAAAAATGTCATTCTCATATAAGTATAAGTATAAAGATTTATATATTCTGTACACCTAAGTCTATTTCATAAGATGTTTTGTAATATATCAACATTGTAAAATTTAAATTAAATAAAGAAACTGTAATATCTTAATAAAATATGTATGATAACTGTAGATTTATATCATAGTATAACGTTTTGTATAAATATCAGCGAGTTGATATACAATAATACAATAATCATATAATAAAGCCTATAGTTATTGGCCATTTGATTTTTATATTGAAATAATGAAAATGAAGTAGACGATTTTGATGTCGATGAGATTAATTAATTTAATTTTAATTGATTTACTGTGGCCCAACTGGCTCATAACTATGAAAAAGTGGACAATAACCATTACTTTTTACTTTTTTTCGTTTTGATGGCATAACTTTTTTTTGTTTTCTTTATTGAAATATTGTTTGTAAAAAAAAACGTTTTAGAGTTATTTAGCACTACATTACAGTTTACAGATGTTATGTGACTGTAATTTAAAATGGACTTTATGAGAGTTGAATACGTGAAATTCCTTAACCGGCCAATAACTATAGATGTTACCCTATTAAAAAGCTAATCGTTGCAGAGCTCGAATATGTCAAAACACTTCATCACACCCACTTTTTAGTTTGTATCTTGTTCCTTACTAGACTAATCCTGCATGATTAATAAAATAAAATAATGCCAGTGGTGGAATCTAATTCTAATATACATATGTCTGTATTCAAAGTTAGTCGATAAAGGATTGTATTTTTGCTGCGGCTTATTCGAATACTGGTATCGGCGAATGGATTACACTCAAAGTCGAAAGAAATATTCAGGAATGGTTTGCAGAGGATTCCAAATTGTTAAGTAAGTTAGGCTGTGCATATTCCACAAGTATCTATTGTATCTGCTACGAAATGCATGCCCGGCTTATATTACTGGGACACTATGCCATTTGCCTCGACAAGGGTTATGTATTTCTTCAGTTTCAACTTTTTACGATTGCAGCCAGTGCAAATATTGTTCATTGTAAATAAGAAGTGTAGCGTGAAAGCCTCTCGTACTATGCGGAAAATTGACCGTGAAAAATCGTAAAACGCAGCGGTGCATTTTCCCACTTGATGAAGCTCGTCTACTGATACTTTTGAACTCATAAAAATAAATTGCGTTATATTATTTTGCGGAAAATTGTTCTTGGGGTGGAATGTAAACGATACTAGAAGATTTTGATTGATATTCCACCTGTATGTATGAATTATATTATTCACAAGTAAGGAGATTTATTTAATAGAATAACAGTATTATGTATATAAAAAATAATAGAAGAAGCATTTGAAACAAATTAATTTTTTTACAAAGTTTAATATATAAAAACGTCATTGAATATTGCGTTGTGCAAAATTACGTGCATCACTCATACATATAAACGTTGTGTTCAAACAAAAGAATTTGCATTAGCGAGACGGCGAGGCGGTAGTAACACACACACACACGAAACCTGTTGGTGCATGGATTCTATAGAATGGTGCCTCACATTTATTGTCATCTTTACAAGTATTATTGACATCTCTATATATGTAAACTCATTGTTTGAAAAGTATAAATGAATATTTTCATGTCAACCTTGTAAAATATCTATTGTGATTAGTACATATTTACTTTAATAATGCCGGTTACTTTTTCAGTCGGTTTTTCATCTTATTTATATAAAATTTGTAGGATTAGAATTTTAGCAATTGAAACATAATTAAGTATGAGGTTAAATAGTATGAATTCATAATAGGTTAAATTTTGATAGTCATTACAATTTATTTAAACGTTAAAATTACTTTACTTAGGTTGGACTGTGAACCAATTAAGAATAATTTAGGGGGTGGTAGGGTATATGTTAAATATTAAAAAAAATAATTATTTTGAATTAATAATAAAAAATATTGTCCACCTTGTATATAAATTAATTTTTATATGATAAATGAATGACTTGTTGAAATATTAGTACACATTTCTATAGTGGCTAAACACCCAAATACAATTTGAGTCTTAAGTTTGTTGTTGTATTTTAATTAAATAACCATGAAGCACAATTGATGTGTCAAAATGTGTCTTTATTGTGGTTGAAATGTTCCATAATTACAGGAGTGTAGATTGTAAAGGAAGGAGTAGCAACTGTGAAATTGAGTTGGGTAAGAGTATGTAGTGCAACAAGATTTCTGGCTTCGTATTACAGAACAAGAAGGGATTTCATGGCTTTAAATTCACTGGGGATTCTGTCTTTTATTCGTTGGGTCGAATAGCTTATAGCCATTGCCTTATCATGACCTATGCCATATTACCTTCGTAATCGCCTCAACCATTGTTAATACTGCCAAACCAAATTACACACTATTTGTACAAAAAACGTTCAAAATCACCCTAGTTTTTATATTATTTCTTTTGATTTATATTATATGAAAAACCTATTTTAATTTGCAATCTAATTGTTGATGTTATTTTTTGCAATTTAAGGTGTTTTTTTCTCTTTTATTAAACCTTGCCTCAATAATAATTATGGAAGAAGCTTTTATTACAAGTTACGAGTTATGAAAATGAAAGAGGCGAAGGCCACAATAAAAAAATTAAATAGTGAAAAGCACCTTCAGTTTAAGGTGCATTAATACCATTTTGTATTCAGGGTGGACTTTAATAGAATAAGTTAAAAAAAATTAATATATATATATATATATATATATATATATATATATATATATATATATATATATATATATACGTTAATAATGCTTTTGGAATCGAGTTTGGGCAAGCTTGGAATCATCTGTTTCTGTGAAGTACTCGGTAGTGAAAATGTATATTTTTTTAAAATACTTAATATTTTTTCACTTATATGTGCGACATACTAATATTCTCAGTTAATTCAAGTCCACCCTGTAAAATACATTAAAGGTGGTCGCAAATTTTTTTCTATATATTAAATAAGCCAATATGCAGCTGATCAAATTATGCATTTATTCGAATTAATTGCTGAGAGGGCCAGAACCAAAAGTTCCCAAATTCAGTTTTAAATATTGGTCACGACATATTTTCTTAAGCCTAAGTTGTCATATTGGATTATTAAATAATCTATATTATGATATAATGAAATGGTGATTCTAAAGAAGATGTGCATATATATTTTTATTCCTATGATGGCCGTACGAAAATCCAAATTAGACCAAATGTGTGGCATATATGAAAAAGGTTACTCAAATTTTGTATGGTTTGAACGAAAAAGTATAAGATTTTTTTTTAAATTAGGTTTTGAGTGGTATTTGTATTTGTTTTGTTGATAAAAGGTACATATAATTTAAAGTTTCTGATATAGACACCGGAAAGCGGATTTCCAGTTTGAGAGGGATTTGTTCACTTTTTGGGGCGAAAGAGCGCGAGCCAGTGCCGCAAAACGAGATTAAAAAGGCCAGACTTTCAATTGTGGATAGTCAACAAAAGGCTTGGTTTAATTGTGTGGATGTAGATATAAGAGAAGACTATATATTGAGTATATTGTAGACTTTAGAGTATGAAACGAGGCGGATGTGCTCGTCACTGGGTCGCAACGAACTTCCTGTGGTCAACTGTGACATGGGTATACCCACTATAACAATAACTACAATATTTGTCTATTATATATCATATATATATATATATATATATATATATATATATATATATATATATATATATATATATATATATACACATATATAATATATATATATATATATATGATAACATTATTAAAATAATGCTGCAGCTTTAAAATGTACATATATAAAATGACACGGTCTTGATTGATAGTATGAAATAAAAATACACATTTTACAATAAAATACAAATTCATTTACCTTTGCTTGGATTAAAATCCAACGTAAATCTAAAAAAATTTAATCTTAAGATAAATATTATTATTTATTTCAAAGAGAGAAGTATTATATTAAGCATTGCACATTGTATTCTTCTCCGCCATTTTAATATTATTGAAAAATTTAATTATAAATTACCAGCGTAATATCTCAGGGTATAACATTTTTTATTAAATTTATTTGATCGGTTATTACGACTGATAGATAGGGAATAATATTATTATATCCTGGATTGTAAAGTAAATACTATGGCGATTTTTAAGTCAAGCAGAGCCACTTTGTTGGTGACCTGTATAAATAGTAATAGTTGTGTCTAAAAAAAAATTGTACAAAGCTAAAAAAGCCTCTTTGGATGTATATAAATAAATATCAATACATATTTATTTCTTTGTTATGTTAAAATAATGAATAATCTAACAAGATTTCATACTTCGTTAATTTCGTAAATCTCCACTAAGTTATTCTCAGTACTGTTATAAAATAATATTTTTATATAGATATCTTGTATTCATAAGAAAATTAATAAAATTGTGCCTCTTCTGACATGTATATATGAATTTATCGCAGAATATTCATCCATGCAAAATAAACAAAACGATCAATCGAGATTTTCCGGCGTACAAAGGAACACACGTGCCCGGAAATATCTTTTCAGCTTAAAGGATTTCGTGAAGTGAAATTTCCATATTAAAAAAAACAATCACTGTTTTATTATATAATGCGATTCAGTGGTTATAATAGAATATATAATCGTGGTAGTATCAGATTCCAGTCCAAATAGGAAGGCCACAATGGTATGCCAGAATAGTGTTAGGCGTTTCTATACCTCCGAGGAATGTATTCTGGCGACAGGTATTTCCCAGGACAAATCTCAGCTAAATAAACTACTAATAATATTATTTATAAATGAAAATCAGTATAATGGGTTATTTTAGGGGCGGTAGTTCCCAATAGATTATTTAAAGATATTATAATCAAATTAATACTATCACTTAAGGGTGATTAGGTAAATGAGAAATTCCATCCGAATTATCCATGAATTAGTTTAATTAATAGTTGATTTACAAAAATAAAGATAGTTATGCTAATAGATATTGTTTTTTTTTGACATTTATGTTCGTGAAAAATAATAAAAGTACATAAATATAATTTTTTTCTATTGATTATTGTGAATTCAATAGTTTTCTTCCCAATTTGGACAAGTACGTAAATGGACGTATTCAATATATGTAATAGTGTAAAGTGCGTATGGTGCATATACAAATAGAGCTGGTATACCCACTAATACTATTCAGATCTTGCACGACTCATTAACACACTCTCATTACAATATTATATTGAAGTATCGAGTTGGTATCCGATTAATACATTTTGGATGGATGGGTTCAATAAATATCAAGATGGCGGACGAAGCAGATGAGTTTGATTGAGGTAACACTATAATTAAGGTGAATAATAGTGTTTAAACAAGAGTAATTAAGAGCGATGTACACATCTATTGAGAATTCACACGAACTGACATTTAGCGCGCTTAAACAATTAGTGCTGTTTCCTTCAGACTCATCTACTTTGACTGCCATCTTGATATTTAAACATCCAGTTGTATGGCCTGATCTCACGTTAAAGAAATGTGAACCTATAACTACTATAAACTTCTTTTTGTTAAACAAAAAAAAAATAATAAAGATTTGTTTAAATGAACTTGGTTGTCGTTAATGCACCTTGTCGTGTTATTTTAGTCATCTTTGTAGTGGCGTATTCATGGTGAGCTAACCTAATCTGTTTAATATAGTAGATTAATAATATATATAGTTGATTAATATTTGGTATCGGGTAGCCTGTAGATTGTTAAATGTGGCATGAGATCGAGGAAGCAGTGAAGCGTTGCTTGGTTCGTCTCTTTGTGCGTCTGTCCGGAATTTGGTACGATCAACGGTTCAAACACAACGCACCACTAAACCGGATATTCGAGACACTATCATACTTGTGTCACACTATTAGCCACCACGAATAGATAGCCTGACAGTACGTTCAGACAGATATGCTTACAATTATGTATATCTTCAAATCAATGCAGACGAACAAAGGAACTCGTAGATAACAACCACTTGGCATCTTCAACTTGGGGTCTACGCCGAAAACTTTATATTCAGTGACCATCAAAATTAATATTAAATATATTAAAAGAAGATAATTATAGATTTAAAAAAAACAATGTTGAGGCATATCAGTTTCAATAATTATAGAATTGAGGTTGAAGCTTCCACGAACAGCGATTGCGTGATGAATGTGGATTATACGACTAAATAGTTCACGATATAAAACTCTTACATGTATAGTATGGTAGTTTAATTATTTAATTGGATTTATAACATCAACATAGCTATATCATTTTAATTCAGTGTAGCTGTGTAAAGAAATAATTATTATATTGCATGTGTAGGTTGTAGCTACGCTATAGTCATGCTGTAGCTACGCCGCGTAGTCGCGCTATAGCTACGCCGTAGTCGCAATATAGTCCTAGTCGGAATCACCAATACAACAAATTTAAAATGGTTCAAATTAAATTAAGAAAATATAACATTATAATATATGTGTTCAGATAAAGGGAGATTTTATAAATTTTAATATAAAACAATAATCTTAGCACATAAGAAAGTTATGTAGGTCAGATACTTCCTTCATTTTGATATGTACGTACATATTTAAATTTAAGATGTACAAATGAGTGGCCAAAAATTATACAAGTTGGTTTTTTGACATATTATATAAAGGAAAGGTTATAAGATTATGTTTAAAAATTAAATGAAAAATCAATCCCAATTTCATTACTAAAAATTTTGGTGATTTTAGTTAGAGTAAACTAATTATATTTTTAGAAAAAAGGATGTGGAAAATAGTAAATAAATAGTTACATTGGGATAATGGTTACCACATATGTATTTTGACATATTTATTTCTAGAATTTCCAATTTATATTATATAAACCAAAAGTATAAGACCATTTAAAAACAACGCTTCTTAGCTGAGAGGCAATTATAATGTAAATAAAAAAAAAATGATGTAACTTCCACATTATGCCATACAAATATTCAATACGAATTGTGGAAGTTGCATCAAACAAATTTCTTTAATTTTTTTATCATACAATTTCTTTATTAAATATTATTCGCGTACAATGTTTTGATACATTATGATTAGATGTTACAATATTAAGTTTATAGACTTAGTTTTTTACTTATTTTAATACGGAGTATATTCAATTGATATTTAAAATAATTAAAAAGTCATAACATAATTTATGGGAAAAAATACAAAAACCCACAAATTTCTTTGATAGGTATTAAGAATTTGATAGAGATATATTTTAACAGCCATAATATGGATTTACAGTTTTTACATGCAATAAGGGATGGGTGGGGAATTTATATGGAATTGATCACAAATATAATAATGAAAATGTTATCATATTTTCATTTCATTATTGTCAAAATGACGACCTTACACTACGGGGAGTTAATTTGTATCAAAAACAGTTGATAGGTTATTCAAATGAGACGCATACATATCAATTGATAGTAAATTATGTGTAGAAGTGCGGTTGGCAACTTTCACAAATGGCATTCGCGTGGTGAATGTTGGCAATGGTAGTAATCGTATAGTATTACCATGGATAACAACATGATAGATCGACTAAAATATATACTGGATATGTTTTGTAATTGTGGCGGTACTGAAATGGAGTGTAGTATTCATCTACTCAATGTCCATACAATTTGGTATAAATAACCAGCGTGGTTTTGGGGCGTTACTCGGTGACGCGTTTTATAGCCTGAATATTCGCTGAAAAGTGGTCAAGAGTGTGAAAAAAATATTTATAGACCAATTTTCCTTATAGAGGATTTTTATTATGACGCATTGATGTTGAAAATTCATTCCAATATATTATTTTAGATTTTTTTGTTTCATGTGTGATAATAATTTTACATTAAAAATATTTTCATGTAGATAAAGTTTTTATGACTACAGAATACAACACAAATGTATTTAAAAACATTATATAAATAGTTGTAACAAAAGACTGTGGTCATAGGTTTAAATCCCGCTCAAGTAAAATCAATTATTTGACCTTTGTAACTAGTAACAATTAATATCACATACAAACAATAAATTAACACATTGTGTCTAAAAAAATTAAATTTGAAAAAAAACAAACTTCCTAGAAAACCCCTTAAATCATATAAGTTATGTCACAAAATCTATTTTTTTCTAATCTTATTGGTTCATGTTAGTAATTTGCAATGACAACTTAATTCAATAAATTTAATATAAACATAATTCTTAAGAATGTATACTTTTATAATATATAAATAAAATTTTTACTTTACACGAGTTGGCATTTATCTAAAATCAGCCATCTTATATATGTAAAATATCTATGTAAATGACCTTTGGTACAATATTATTATTTAATGTTTAAAAATCATGTCATTTATAATAAATTGTATGTAATTGGGGCATGGAATTTTATAAGCAAAAAAGTCACGAATGTTGGTCACATGAATATGAAATTTGCAAATAAAAAAAAGTACGTTAACCACGAGTGAAACTCCAACGGTCGTTTATAATTGAATCTGTATACAAATATGAAATTTCAAGAGTGGTAATGATATTAGCAGGGGGTTGTATGCGTAGCAGAGTCACATCCATTTATTAAGATATTCATTCACAAGCAGTATGTACATATGTGTAGTCATAGGTGATGTTAAATGGGAATATAACCAGAAATACAAACATGTGAGAAGTATGTATGTATGTTTCGTGCTTACATTAATATTATATACGAGATCTGAGCAAAGGCAAGCGTGAGTTATCGCAACGTATGATTTTACTCGCCGCCTCTCCTTTCAAGCTTCATTAATATTTTAATAACATGCAACCCTGCAATGCCTTAACCTAATGCATATTTATATCGCCATCTATCTGGAAAAATCCTCATCTCGGCAATTTTTTAAACACGTAATGCATCTTTCGTCAAACATTCTTCTCATGTGAAGCCTCTCGTGTCTGTTCAAAGTAAAGGTAAACACCTGATTTTATTCAACAGGTTTAAGTACAATTTTCACACATATTATGTACTTATTTATTAAAATAAATTTGATTATAATGCATTGGTTTAGCTGTAAGGTTACAGTGGTTGTAATGTATGATACATATGTATGTATGTGAATAAATAAGTAAATATCTGATCAAAATATCAAAAAATTGTTTTCCATTCTTCATTCAGTGAGATCCAAACTAGTTTTTTTTAATATTTCTTTTCCTCAGAGGTTTCATTTTATTACAAAAATAAACCTTTTCCACAGAAAAACCACTTATAATTGTATCATTGTATTTACTTTTTTATTTTAAAACATTAGTCTGATTATTAAAATGTAACACTAAAATAAAGCTAAAGATATTTCAACAATTTGTCATGTATAAATATCTAAATAATTTATTCTGCACAATCATATAAATTATTTGAGACCCATTGACATATTCATTTAAATAATAAATGTGTTGCTGATGTATTGTATTTTAAAACAAATAAATGTTCTATGTTCTTATATTGATGTGATTAATTAATTTTTTGCTTAAATAGATTGAGTTTTTCATAAAAATTACTGTGTTATTTTCTTTCCACAAACCTTTTGTTCGATACCTACTTATTTTACGTATGAAAAAAATAATTTGATTTAATGTGTTACCTATTTATCTGCTATTTGCAGTAGAGTATTAAAATGATATAAATAGTGGATGAAGTGAAAATGTTAGTGCGGACTCAGAATAAACAGAGTATTAGTTTTCTTTATATGTATATGTAGAATATGTAATTAAAATAATTGGGATTTACAGTGAAAATCATTGCTTTGTATAAAAACAATAGTGTGACTTGGTCAGTTTATTATTTTAATTCATTAAGTCAGTAAAATATTAATTATTATGGTATGATAAGCATTATTTCCCAGCTTTGTTGATGAGAAATAGTCATATGCATCTAACACAGGATAAAGAGAATTTTTCAAGTCAAAGAGGATTTAGAGTTGTTTTAATAAATCATCAATATAGCTAGTATGAGCATGTATGTATAAATGAGGGACTAAGAGCAAAGAGCAAGAAGCACCTGCACAACGGTCATCTTTCTTGTGCAGCCTGCACAAAATGGCGTCGACGCTCCTGACCGATATTAAACCACCTCAGCCATACTTTTTTGACCTAAATCAAACAAACAAGAACGAAAACCGTCTATTACTTCAAATACTACTAGACCTTTAAATAAAGATCGCCTGCTTAAATACGCCTTGCATTTTTTATATGACATTATAAGATCTACTCATATAAATTTAAAATAAACCAAATTTAATTGCAATAAGTACTGAAAGTTATAATAATGCAGATCATCAAGTATAGAGAAGTTATTCTGGTCTTTTCATAGCAAGATACACATAAAAAAGATTATTATAAGATTAATTTTATCATTTTCACTTTTGCTATGAGATTCTTATTATTTTAATTTTATATCCGCCCCAAGAGGGTCCGGGGGGTTCCAAATTACTAACATGAACTGTACCAAACTAAAAAATATTTTATATTTTATTATATAAATTAAGAAAAATACTTTAGCTGGGGTTAGCTTAGAAACCAATATATTTTGTTAGAAAACTTACATATTTAAAATTATAAAAGTCTTACCTTACAATCCAGAATCCAAATCAGAGTAAAACCGAATGAAGACGATAGATCGATTTTATTAATATTATTCCCGATCTCTCAGTCGTTTTAACCCGATCAAATCAATTTAATTATGTCATAAAAAATATGTCATGTATGTAAAATCTCGCTGTAAAAGTCTTTTTTTAAATAATACATAATTATAAAGAATTTTATAACTAGCACCATTATGCTGGGATCCACTGATCCCATTAAAATTATGCCAAATATTTATATAGTTTATAGTATCTGTCGAATATTTTGAAATACCCCAACATCGCTTAAAATATATTAACGAATAAATATTCTAGAATTAATTTGTGTACTTTGAGGTGTGAAAGTTTTACGTTTGTAATGTCCGGACAGAAATAGTGCGTATTTATTAGCTTCCAAAGAAAAGCTTTACGGTTAGTGTAACAAAAGGTTTGAGATTATATAAGAAGTCTTTTGTATTTTAGAATGAAAGTTAGCAGATTTAAGCATTGAGCTTATCGTTGGTGGCGTGAGATATGTACCAAGTCTGTAGTAGTCGAACTCCACTTGGAACAGTAACTCCGATAATTGAACTGTTAAAATGCATTTTTTGTACGGAAGAGAAATGGTCAAATTTATTCTTCGCCATTATCCTGAATTATGCGCTTTTCTATACCCATTACTTTAAATATGGCACAATGGTTTTATTGGCGTAAAGTATGTATCGAGTCTGTTGAAAGCTTTGCGATGAGACGATAAATCCACCTTCATAACCGTTTATTGCATCGAGAGCTTCGTGACGTGGAATTTCTCATTTCTTTTAGATAAATTATAATTATAATATATACTGAGAAAAACTAATGATCATGTTAATCAAAATCTCATTTTCTAATACAAAATAAAAATACACTATTTTCACTAGTATATTGAATAAGATAAAACGACCGATCCCAAAATACCTACTCACAACTTATTACTTGTATTATTTAAATTATGTGAAATTCAAATTAAATGAAGAAATTGTTATACAAGTATTAAATTAAATTTTTATACTGGTACAACAATTTCTAAATACAACCTAATCAATTATAAATCTGACGTATTTCCCAATAGCAAAAAAAATTCAAAATACAATAGTTCATGGAAATGTGTTCATTAAACGCTTATTTTTTCGCTTACGATTTTGTATAAATCTATATTATAAAATTAAAAAAAAAATAATTATCAATAAGTCATATCTAACGGCGGGTTTTATCAAAAAGAGTAATTGTATGATTATATAACTGTAATTAAAATAAGCTACTACTAGGATTGCATTCAAATATAATAAACTGCCGTCAAAATTGGAAGTAAGAGGTTAAAATTTTTTCAAAAAATTTGCTGCTAAAAAAAGGAGCATAAAGCGATGTTAATTTCAAGTTTTTCCAATTATAGCCATCCGGTAAAATATTTATAGTTCAAAGGAGCATTGTTATGGCCAAAAATATATCTTACGTTCTGAAATCGTAATCTATTTATATTTATAAAAATAGTAAAGCGATCATTGCTTCAAAGAAAGCATAATTTATATAATCCGTCGTAGAATATTTTTAGTTTCATCCATGGTCTTTGGTGTATTTCGAAGCAGTAAACTTACATAAAGGTGAATAAATATAAATTTATTGTACCGAATTTAGAAATTTCGCTTACCGATTATTTGTTGAGCTTATTCTGAGACCAAGTATATATATTTATATTTATACATACGAGCTCAAAGTAGAGATGGTTAAAGTGTAGTTTGACACGAAACATGGTTGCCTTTTACTCGGTCGATTACCATGTTGGAATTGCCGTTTTTATGCTTCACATTATACTCATTCAAAGAATGAAAAACTCTATGAAAAAATACAACCTTCACGAGCGAGTCATTTACACTAATGGAAGGTTTCAGCCGACCCGTTGATTTGATTTCAAAAGAAATATTTATATGGATTCCACTTACCCCACATTTCACACTCTTCCTTTATGACTTAATATATGTTGCTGGCAATACAACCGAGATATGCTTAATTGTATCATAAATTTGGATTTCCTAATTGAACATAATCGAGTAAGGATGATCAGATAGTGGAAAACCATAGACATGTCTGCATTATGTGCATGAAATGCTAATCAATATTCCACCGGAGGAGTTTCAGAAGATCCAATTAGTTGCGGTTATATGTAGCTACAAATTCCATGTCAAACATGCTCTATGTTTACACACTTTCTTGAGAGTAATTATAAATATGTGGGTAAGGATTGAGTTGGGATAAATTTGGGGAAAATAGCCTACGCGATCAACAAGTGAAATACAACAGTTATACGCGATAGTGTATAAAAACATTTATGTTGAAATATATATTAAAAAATCTTATGCTCTAGTTATATTATTTACCAATCCACATTGCTTACAAAGCTATTGCACAATGTGCTGTTTACGAATGTACATATGCATCAAATTAATAGGCTTGTATTTATCATAATTGTTCATCTAATTGCTTAATTCATATAGATTTTAGGTATTGTTTGCATTCCAATAGTGTAAAATATATCGGTAAGTATATAGTAAAAAATTATTGTTTAACTTTGTCCATCTAAATCCGAATAAAAAACCATCAATAAAAGCTAGGGGGTAATTTTTAATCACATGTAACAAGATTCAACTTTAATCACTGTTTTAAGAAATTTCGTCATTACTTGTCCTTTAAGTCTACATAATTTAAAGGTCACTATCTAAATACCAACAAAAAAATTATATTTATGAACTTTTATTATACAAGCCCGAATAATTTTTTAAAAATAAAACGAAGCGCCTCCATATAATTTAGGAAATAATAGGTTTAGTTTAGGTTAGAACAAATCTTTCTTTAAGTCTTTAAAAATAGCTTTATCCATTAGAATGTAAAAATTAAATTGATTTAGTATTAGATATTCATATATAATTGCAAAAAAACGCTTGAATGATAAATTTTGTTCTCTTTTGTAGCTGCACGAGGTGTAATGCTGCATTAACATCACTTGGGATCTCCCATAATGCTCTAGTGGAACTGTAGCATGAAATTTATACAACCGCGCCTAATTTTAAATGTGTTAAATTCAAATAATCCTGAAAAATCAAAACTTAACTAAACGACACCTGGTGAGAGGATTGAACCTGCGTCTCTCAGGTTGCAGCCAAGTGCTCTCATCATTAAGCTAACGAGGCATATGGCACAGTAATTCGCTTCTCAAGATTATTTCTACAAAACACATCTCAATTCCAATTTCTTATACGGTCGGTATCTGAGAGACGCATGTTCATTTTCCGCAACAGGTGTGTGGTTATAATGAGGTATTAATCCAATTTAATACACATCGATTGAGTGTAATAATTTTATCAAATTATGATGAATTTGAGTTCAACTCACGAATTCCTCGATGAAGTGCATAAAGTGGAAGCGGGTATGTACGAAGAAAATGTTTGTTAGGTTTAGCGCATCGGTGTTTGGGGTCTAAAGTTGGAGTTGAGTTGGTCTCCAGGTGGTTGTTTATAATAACTGGTAGGGTGTGGCGTTCCTCATTAAAGAATGACCGGTGCTTCTACTTCAGGTGCTCAGCACTAAACTTTGTTGCCCACTTGTTAGCTAACCTTCTCATTTCATATTTGATGAGTTACCTGCCATATTCTCGCCAAAGAATAAACTACCCCCTCTGTGTTATATAATAATATTTACAAATAAATCGATACACTTTAGAGTTTTACAGTTTCCTCTTCATAAGTACATAAGTCTCTCGGGATGCGATGTCAAGTAAGTTTAGTGTGGATATTATTGCGTTAGAGAAGTTTTACGTGTGGTTAACAGAGAAGACCTCGAGACATCTCCACGCCATGGTGACATTGCACCATGTCTTCCTTATCCTCCTCCTTTCACAACCTTCTCTCTTAGGACCATCAACTTTTGCATTTCAACGTCTGTGTATGCTACAGCAAATTTGTCGCCTAAAAATATAACTGTCTGGGAGAAGAATATACATATAAACATCAGGGAATTTGGATTTGACGATACATTCCCAGTATTTACATTTAAATACAGGAAAAAAAATATTTTTTACATTTATGTATCAAAGGTTGAATAAATAAATAAAAGCGTATTAAAACAGCGAAGGCACTCTTAGAGCTGGTGGATCTATTGTAAAGGAATAAATCACTAATTTATTGATATTAGTTTATAGAAATTTTATTAGGCAAGAAAAATACTACTACAGATCGCGTAAAAATTATCAGTAGTTGATAAATAATACAAAGCTGCTAGCTAAGCTAAGCTAAAAATCATTATGCACAGAGATAAATATTTTTAGGAGATTTTTGGGAGACACAACGCAGTGTTAAGACTATCAAATTTACCTATCGGTAATCTATTTAACTATTACAGTTAAACCGGTTAACGATAGAGCGGTTAAACCAGGATCAAGACGATGGATCGGGATTTTATTAATAAATAATAATTTTATAACCTGAGATCGGTTTTTTTTATTCGAGTGAGATTTGAACCCATGGCCATGAATTATGTTGGTCATATATTATAAAGTTTTATGATTATGAGTGGGTTATGAGAGCGGATGATATTTTGTATTTTAATTAGTTCCGAAATGTGTGTGTGGCGATAAACAGGTAGATATATATTTTTTAAGATGGATTATGGGGAATGAATCAACAAAGATAAAATCGTCGATATAAATATACAAAATTTAAGCTTTCTTTAAAAATCATATAGGTACATACTGTGGGAATTTTTATTTTTAAGAAAGATATATTTTCAACTTACTCTGGGATCCTGTTTATTTTTATATAAAATTCATATTGAGATTCCTCGCGAAATAGTGTTGTGAAAAACCGTTTGAGCGAAAATCTCGTTAACCGAAAGAATAACAAAAGAGATGAGGCCGTGCGGCTCGAAGAATGATTATAGTAATAATTTTATTAAAGCAAAGTTAGATAAGACTGGTGAGTTGAATGTATAGGGCACCTGCGTGAGATTTAATTTAGTCCGGAGCTTACCGGTTGTTAGTTGTGAAAGGAGAAGGTGTTGGCGTGAGGATTTAAGACACAAAGACAGTTTGCATATGAACAGCCCCCGCGGCGACAACTTATTGTGCAATATAAATCCAAGAACAAAGAACACCCGATTTGCCACCATCTGATAACTATAATGAAAATTGTCTATTAACTGATACACTCGCTAAATGATAAAAATACTAACTGCTATATTCATTATCTTATCCAAAATGGACGGATTATATGGGTGGTGACAATGGCAGGCAGCAGGTGATTTGAATGGAGAGAAGTTTTATTATATAATTTGTGTATTATATAATAATTGTTAATTATCCCTGTATATCTTGTATATTTAATATTTTTTATCACAGAGTACGTACGATTATTAGGGCATATTCTCATATACGACAAAAGACAAACAAAGATAAAGTGACAAATTTAAAGAGAGACGATATGAACTGCCGTATACATTTCGTCGAAATTTGATTCCTTAATCACATACACCAATCTAATGTGAGTATTACCTCATCCTATTATTTAGTTTACTTATTAAAACATATATATATATATATATATATATATATATATATATATGTATATTATATTCGATTTCTGTTTGGTTAATGTATCGAATAAATGAATGATTGTAAATAAATATTTACAATTATTGAAAAATACACAGGTATGAATAATGCATAGGTTAGTTTATAAAAACTAAATAAGTTATAAATGGAAATACACATTTTTTGAAGTATCTTAAATTTAATTAATTTTAGATAGGAGAGTGATGTAAGATGTAGCTTCAATTATGAATCAAGTATAAATTTATAGTTGAAGTATAAATTTTAAATGTTTATTTGATTAGTTGCATGAAAAAAATGTAGTGATGGATGTTAAGTAGAGTTTTTTAAGCATATTTATAAATAATACTTACCAAGCCAATAGCTTAGCTTCAAAGTGTGATAAAGGTCGCATTTTCGAAGAAACTCCAGTAAAGGCGTGTATGGGAAAGTTTTGGTGAATTTTATGGTGTGAAAAGGTGAGCCTATCCCAATATGTCGTCATGGAGCCGCATTATGGGCAAACATAAAATGCGAATGCAGGAATAGAAGAGCTTTTCTACCTGTTCCTGGAAACAAATTTACTGCACGAAATTGAAAAACTTTTTCGCCACCTGAATGATGCGGGTTGCACTCGGAGACCTAAACTACTGAACAAACTCAACTCGTTCATTGTTATTGAATTTTGAATACAATTAGACACATCACTTTCTAAATATGCATATTTATTAAGTTATCAATATGATTCGTGAGGTTATGCAATTTATTTAAATAAAAATAAATGTTGATTTCAATAATGGTTGTCATATAAATCGTCAAATAATGGTTGATTTGTATAAAAACGAGTTAGAGTAATAACTTATATGTACTTTATGTTTTTGTAGAAAATATGTAATTAAAATTTTTAATTTATATAATACATTTTTTATAAATTTGATAATTTGGTCAGAATTTATATGTATTGGTTCATAATTTGAAAATAATCATTGTTTAGTTTTCACCCTGGCCCAATTATTAAAAATAAAAGCACAAGTAAAGGGAATATCTATAGAAATATGTGTATGTATTTAACTCAATTTAAAATTAGGGTTGGGTAACTTATTTTTAATTCATATTATCCTAGATTTTTTTTTGATTTGTGGGTATTTTACAATAAAAAATCTATTAGTACTACATTTATACTATTTAATTTAATAATAATATTATTTTAAAAAGCTTTTTTATTTTTGATTATCAATAAAAAAATCACTTAAGACTCATTATTATAGAGCGGATTTGTTACAATTCCATCATAGTTTCTTAAACATTTTGTGATTATCGTTCTTTTGGTATTTAAAAGAACAAAAAGACATTTTTAATTGAAGCCTCTTAATTGTTGTTAACATTTACAATCAATTCAAATATAAAAAAACACAACATTTTCTGCGCATAAATTCTCAATATAGCATCACGTGTTTAAAAAAAATCTGTATTTACAGGCGAAGTCTCAAGGAAAAATAACAAATCTCCTGACATTAGAAGAGTTTTCAGGAACCTTATAAAAGTGCTTATATTAGGTTTTAAATCACATTGCACGCACCACGACGCCCATATGAGAATATCAATTATTTGTGCTTCTCTTATGCGCATTTTTGTGTTCCTGCCCCCAATTTTAGGGTACCGAAATAACAATGAGGCTGTATATAACTGCCATGTTTTGTATGGGGTGTGTGGTGCCTCATTTCCAACGCTTATATAAAACAAAATTTGATTTATTTCATCATAGGCTA
Source organism: Agraylea sexmaculata (assembly GCA_022606485.1). Lineage (NCBI taxonomy): Eukaryota > Metazoa > Arthropoda > Insecta > Trichoptera > Hydroptilidae > Agraylea > Agraylea sexmaculata. The sequence goes on from JAGTTH010001678.1 coordinate 23,128, forward strand.
AACGTGAATATAAAACGTGCCGAGGAAGCACGATAAGCCATATTATTATAATAATAAATGAATATGACGACTTGACAAATCAACACCAGACTCTGAGAAGCCTAATATATTAGAAAAAATATATTATGGAATTAAGAAATACGATTTTGTAATTATTAAATATTGGAAGTATGTATATGTATGTATATACATATATGAGAGCCGCCTTTTGGCCCAGTGGGTAGTGTGACGAATTCGTGAGTGAGACTCCTGAGTTCGATCCACGGTATGGCACCGGCAAAAATGGTGTCCATGAGCGTCAATTGGTAGATCTAGATCTGAAGGACTACATAATTTACTACTAGAGTACTACATAATTTAACCAAAGCTCTGAAGTAAAAAAATCTTCCCAAAATACCAATAATAAGTTCCCACCACATTTCGTATACTAGAAAATAGAATACATTCCCAATTTGAGTTGTTAATTTTTATTTGCATCCGAGGCTTTATCATATTTGATATATTTAATCTATCATTCACGGATATTATTTGAAAAAAAAGGTTAATTATTTACAATGTTTGTTGGCTTACTAAAAAAATTATAATCAAACACTCTCTTAAAAAGTTTAATTGTAATTTTTCAAGAGTAGACCACTTTTTCACTTGTTTCATTTAAAAAAAAAAAACTGGTTTTACTTAAATATTAAAATTTATTCGGCCAATTGGATCTAGTCAAAAGGTCTCTTATTATTTTATAAATCATTATTTACAATTTGAAGAACTTTTTGGAGGAGTTTTAGAAGTGAGCGATATCAGTCAATATAAATACACAATTGAAACCTCTGATGCAAAAACATATTGTTATCTTCCCAAAATAATACTACCAAAAGTTCCCACTATTTTTCGTATTATGAAGAATAAATTGAATGAATTCACTCTAAAATCTCTTAAAAATTTTTTTTGAATTTACAAGTAAAGTGACTCAAATAAAATTTATGATTTAATGTTAGAACTCGTGTAGGATGTAAAATTTGCTTCACATAGTTAAGGAGGTTGTTTGTGTCGCGTGAAGGTGTTGTAAGTGAGTATTTGAGTACAGGAAGCTAACTGCACAACAGCCACAGTGACTAAACGTTGAATTAATTAAAAACTTGAGACGGTGTCGGAAAAAAGGAGAAAACGGGTGAAAATGTGTAGTGGAAAGTGCCTCTTGCAGGGCCCTTGTCGCTTTGTCCGATTAGTTTTATTCCAAGCCAGCCCTTTTATATACCATGTACTTTATAGTTAGCTGGTGACGATGACGATAGTGATGCTGCTCAGAAACTACTTTTATGTGCTTTTAACCAATCGAGCTTTTAATTCTCAAACCTCCTTTGAAACACCAGTCGGACGTCTGCGATTGGTAATTGGATTTCAGCTGAAAAATAATACACCAAGCGCTGATTTTCTTCATCATAACCCTTCATGGAAAAAATGCATCAGTCAGAAGATTAATTATGAAATCCAACACGAAATAAATAAATACACAACACACAGTAAATGAAATAGCACAAATCAATAAAAGGAATTTATACCTGAGAACTTAATATTGCATATTCAATGTAAAACATTACAATAAAGATATTCTTTTTAAAGAAAATTGTTATTTGTAATTTCCACAGTAATTTCTCGACAATGAAGCCGTACTTGCCAATTTTAAATTGTTGAAAGTATTGACTTCTTGGTGGAATTCCATAATTTAAAGAAAATTGAATTACAAATAGCAATTTTCTTTAAATTATGGAATTCCACCGAGAAGTCAACACTATCAACAATTATACTTTTATTTTCTTAATAGTCAAGAATACTTTTAATATTTTAATAAGGATATATGTATGTCATTATTAGAAATATTATAATATGAGTGCATCTTTATTTTTATTCTTACTAAAGATAATTTTAATGTAATTATTATCAAAACACAAGGTGTTTGATACCTTAATACTTAAATAATTATAAGCTTATAATGGTACCTAAACAATTATTTCAATTTCAATTTGATTTATGTTATTTATTGAAATGACCTCTTAAAAAAACAATAATATTTTTTATGAATTGTGTTATAATTCAGTGTTTATATATATATATCACAATTTCTTTATTATGCATAATTTTTTACAATGATTGATAGAACAATACATCTTTGGAAATAGACTTAGGTGTACAGAGTATGTAAATATTTTTAACTATAACTAACATCAGAATGTTTTATTTAAATTTGACATGAATAATAGTATTAAATTGTAGAAAGAATGGGAAAAAATCAAAACCCATATGGTTCAGTGTTTCTTAACCATATAAAAGTATTTTTTTTTTGAAAGGTTAAAGAGTTTTTATAATCTTTTATTAAAGGTTGAACCAAGCTAAACTAATAGTATTTTGACAAAATTTTCCATTCGGATTTCAATGATATCAATACAAGAACCATTAGCTTAGTTAGCGATGTAAAACTTAAGATAAGGAATAAAAGTGCACAATGTTTTAAATATAAATAAATTATGTACACGGCATGACAATGTGTATTTAACGGTTCAATAATTCAGTGCGTGGCCACACCTCAGTTAATATGTAATATTGTAAGAATGACAAGCAAACTCCAATAACAAGGTGTGGCTTCTAGTATTATAACATATTATTCAAATAGATTTCAGACAACGCCCTAACGGTTCTCAGTATCGCTTAATCATTTAATATAGGTCATTCTGAGAACTTTATCTTGGTATCAGTTTCAGGTGTATTTTGGTTGTTCAAAGCCAACATAGGGAGGAAGCTCCTGGGAAATAACAGAGGCGATAAGGGGGCGGATTGTACGGAAATCGACTCGAAGAGATTTCTCCTCGTCTGTGTTCAAGCAAAGGCACTCGGATCTGCGGTAAATGCAATTTAAAAGTTCAACAAACGCTCGCTAATTACAAAGCATAGTAAGACGTAGAATACAGCTTAAACAAGATCAAAGTTAAACTCTTAACTCGTTTTATAGCGGCGCCGCGGCCGGGTTAACACAACCAAAACCCTCTTTCTCCTCCTTTTACCCCAAGAAAGCCAACAAGACTTGCCGCTTCATAAATTGAACCTTCGTACCCACCATAACTAGTTTTCCTTTATAAATAATCTACTTTTCAGACACTATGAGCTACTGCACCAAATAGAACGACCGCTGACAATAATGCACCCTAATATACACCTCAATTTTACGAGTTAAAATTAATACTTCTCATGACTACGAACAAAAAATAAATACTCAATATAGGACAACAGGAAGTTGCTCTATATAAATCATAATTTCGAAGGAATGAGAGTTCATGTTAGGAATTGATAAATTACTACTAACCACATCACTCAAATAATATAATACTTCAATCATATCACTCAAATAATATAAGTGTTATTTTTTTTTTGATTTCACCTTTTTATGCTTTCCTTACAAACAAAATGATATCACTTTCATGTTTTAATTAAATTTAAAGAAATATGTTTTTTGTGATTTCCACAGTAACTTTATTAAAGAGTCTGAGTACTTTCGACTACTAACTTGTAGTCATCTTCAGAGACTATCAACACTATTAACAATTTTAATTAATGTAAAATTATTTGGTTATTCTATACATCTAAAACGTTCAAGAAGTATAGATTATATGATTAATTGCTACTGTAATTTGTGTATACTTTATTAAATTATTTCATAAATTTTATCGCTGATAGACCCTTATAAAAATGCTTCATTGAAGAATTACCCCCTTGAAACTGATTTTTTAATATTAATACATTAAATGAAACTTATAAACATGATATTTTTTATACGAATGGACCTAATGACATTTTTTATTATGGTAATATTTGGATGGTAGTATTAAGAATATAGGCATTATTTACAAAATTAATGAGTTGAAAAATCACCCGATGATTAGTGTGTTTAAGAAAATAATAGTAATTTGTGTATTCGCTTCCTTTTCTCCAAAGTCATTACTCAGTCTCGATGACAGTCAATACTCTCAGTAATAATGATAAAAGCTGACTTCAATACAGACAAGTTAATTAATCGGTTTGAACATTACAGTGTAATGGAGTAGTATTAATATTATTATTAGACAGTATCTCTGTTTGTACACTCACTACAAAGTGTACGCACAAGCGTACATCGTTTGAACAAGTTTGATTGATTGCCTAACCACATTAATGCCCTCAAAATAGTACCATGATAAATATTATTCAACTATAAATATTATTAATATTATGAGTCAATAAAGGAGAACGTTGAAAATATCAATCAGTCAATTAAAGTATCCATTTGTACGTAAATGTATTATGAAAATAACCACCGTTACCTATAAAATGTACAAAATTTTCGGTAAATAAATAATTTTCAAAGAATATAAATACTCACCGAGCTTTAGCATTGTACTAAAAATATGGAATTTTTAAAATATGGGAGGTTCAGAATAATCCGAAGATAGAAGATGCATGGCTTGAATCGAATTCAAATTAAAAAATTTCCATCAAATAAAAACTGAGATATCGATAAATAATAAAAAATCCCCCTGGTTCGACTTGAGCTATAAAAACATGAATAATGAAGTGACTAGTCGTACTAATTAATATTAAAAAATAAAATAACACTGATTACTTGAGATCTTTCGACTGCACTCAGTATGACTAGCCGGTTAGTTAAATGAAATAACAACGAATAAATTGTTTAACAATAAAACTTTATATATTTTTAAATATTAAAATAATGAAAATCTATCACGCATTTGTCAACTCTTTTCACTAGCGCAAAAAAATTGAAAAAATAAATTATTGCAACTTATGTAAATCAATTTATTGTTATTTTATTACCTGGTATGGATGTGCGATATGGAAAACGGAAAGCTGATAACAAAACTAGTTGATATACTTTTCAATTGTATAATATCAGAGAATATTAGTTTTGTGTTACATTGTTGAACGTGTTTCTGAACTAAACCGATAATCAGTAATCACATATAATTTCAAATACAAAACGATCTAAATACATAGATGAAAAGTAAATATCTCAATATTTACTTACATTAATTTTATGAGGTTTTATGCTATTTACATTCTCCCACCAATTAACATGCATATAGAAATTCCTACGAGAATGTATTAAAATTAAATGAATTCAATTACTATAATAAATATTTGATGACAGTTTTATTCATCATACATTATAAATATATATAACATAAATATGAGAAAACATTGTTAAAACTGATTTATTTGCTAATTGAATAAATAAAGTAAATAAAACCCAACATGCTACAAAACAAAAAGTAACTGTAAAGTTCATCATATTACTTTATTTTATAAAAAAATAATTATTAATTTAAGTCGTACTTCAAATAAATGTAAATTTAGTTTTAGCCAAATAAACTGTTGCTTAATTATGAGTGTCATAAAACTAGATATTATCTTCAATAATATATTATTAAAATAAGGTCTATTCTCAATAAATATATTTGAATGAAGTAATTGTTAATTTAAGTAATTTTGATTAATTATTATTTTCCGTCAGTTACATGAAAGCATAAAAATTATAAGAAGATGAATAATGAACTCAATTGAATAGTTGGAATTATAATAATAAATTGTTGTTATTCGATGTTGTGTTTATAATCAAGGGGTCATCAAATTCGCATTTATTAAATATAATTTCTTCATTGTAGTCATATTGTAAGATAAATACACGAATAATATTTGGTGGAAAGTGTCGCAATCGAAGTCGTAAAGTTAAGATTTAACAGCTGTAAAGTTCCACCATCAAATAAATTTTTCACCATAAAACCGGCATTTTATTCCAGTGCATAGTGATCGTGATCTTTAAATTGTCGCCGCCTTTATAAATATGTACCTATCTTTTATTTAGGTTATTTTTTTAAAATCACATAGGTATTGTTATAGTGAGAGCCCTAAAGTGCCCCATGGAAGCGGCTGACCAATAAAAGTGCTATCGTGCTGATTCAACGATTGCGACTAACCCGACACACAACAATATTATATAAAAACATCCTGGAATCATCCCCTCTGACAATATCTTTATACGTATTATACCAATATAATATAATAAACATATATTTGGTTACAAGACTATACGATTATAACAAAATATTACACCAATTCAATGGGTCATTAACATAATACATATCTACAAATTGACAGATTACAAGGATATAGACTTTCAACAATGACAATATTTGGGTGCAAACATGTAGGTTTGGATTAATTTAATAAGTAAATTAAATTTATCCTTTTATTATATATTAATATATTGCTTACGTTAATGCCGTAAAAGGCGTAGATATGTATGATCAATTAAAAAATACTTAATATGCCACATTCGCTTTTATTATAATAAGACTATGATATTATTTAAATATAATGATGAACGATTTACATAATCATTACGAGTTTAAATACATATTTAATTCAAACAGAGGTTTTTTTGTAGACACGATTTATTTTATTTTAAAATAACAAAATAATTATGAATTGGACTTTAGATTATGTAAGAATTTAAAACAAAAATATTGAATGAGCATATTATAAATTAAAAAAATCAATCAAATTTCACAATCATTTTTTTTCAATAATAATGATTATGATAAATGGCTGTTATTCGACAATTATTCTTAATAAAATCACCGCCACTAATAACAGGGAAACTAACTATGAAAAAAATAGTTTTTTCATGATGGGTGTGGTGAAATTCCTGTTACCATTTTGATTGCGTGCCATTTTGATTATGTGACGTTTAGATCAGTTTCGCGCTAAGCATTGTGTTGTTTACACACCCAATTTTATAATAGATAATATATGTTTAAAGAAATAGAAGAAATTATTCTATTATTCTATTATTGCTATATACTAGTGTCTCTTAATATACACTCAGCAATGAACTTTTCATCGGCATAGAAGCGGCATGCAATATTCCGCCATACATAATAACATGGTCAGTCACTCATACATGTACACGTTTTTTATACGCAATAGAATTTCAATTAATGAGACGGCGAGGTGGTAGAAACACACATACTAAACCTTTGGTGCCTGGCCTCATCTGCGCCTCCCATGGTATTGTCATATTTACAAGTATTTTTGGCATCTCTATATATACAGCTAATTGACACTCAGGTACATATTTTAGTTTTATTTTGGATTTGTCTTAATAAATTTCACATTCTTTTGGACTTAAGCACAACAGAAAATATGTAATGTAAATTCAGCAATGGCTTGTATAGACAGAATGTTGATAAGCATCTGAAAGAAGTGTCGAGGCAAACAAACAGTTATGCGATCGCTTCGATGCAATTCCTGGTGGAATATACTTAGAAAGGCAAAATAGAAGTGTCGTTGTCTACTAAAACAGCCATGGTTGTCACCTAGCTAGAATTGGATTGCGGTGTTGGATGCAGATAATGGTGAATTATTTTGGCTAACAATATATTTTTCAGCCTAGATGCTGTAAATATTTATTCAACTCGCATAGTAGAGACACCGAATTGGACGTAAAATAGAACACGACATTGCAAGTCTGCAACCAACCACCTTCGAAAACTGCACATGGAACACCTCCATGAATGTATCGACTACCACTAAATCTAAATACCTTTGTATTTATATCCTTCTTATAAACAACCATTATAAAATTCGTGCCTTTTAAATAAACTCACGCGCTTGCTAATCATCACATTTAGATTTTTTTTATCGGTGAAGTTTCACAAAGACACCTGTTAAAATATTATAGTAGTGTACATATTAATCCATCATGCAATGGAGCGATATAAAGATAATAGATGGAAAAGAAACAGTAGTATGAATAATTAATATGAGGTCTTCATCTCTTCCCTACAATGTAATTGTAGTTCTAAGGCTGGAACTAATATACAATAATATTCGTTCGACTTTGCTTTTATCATACTATAATGTTCCATACGCAGTCGGGATAATTCATTCGGCCGTATTCAATATATGTGTGTGCGTGCGGTGCGTATGCATGTGCAATAATATTACCAAGCTCTAGTCTATCCCTATACGCACCAATATTATAAACTCTAGTACGACTCAATAATACACTCTTATTACAATTTTATGTTGAATACGGCCCATATGGTATACATGCATGCACATTATTTCAAAGAATTAAAGATAGGTTTGGTTACTATTACAAAGTTAATAAATTTCATTAGAGTAATAATTTTTAAGGTTTTCTGCAATATATAAAATACGTTTTTATGTTAATCGCCCAGATTTAAATTCACCTGTGTGTATATGTTGTATAAATATTTTTTGATATTATCGTGACTTATTTTAATAAGTATCTACATTTCAGCACATACAAAAAAAATATAACTGAAAATCAACAATATAGTAGAATAAACACTATTTTTATGGTAATTATATACTATTGTTGTAGACAGTACAATTAAATTTATGCTAAGCGCGTGGTTGCTCTCGTAAACTGTACGACTCGACTGTTGCCGTTTTTGCGATTAAATACATTGTTATAATATGTGATTCTAAATAATTTGATTCTTCTTATGTGAATTAAATGTTTTTATAAAAAGCGAAATAAGGGTAAGTAATAAATTCTTATTCGTTAAGTGCATATATAATAGTTTTATGAATGTTTTTTGATTGTTAACGTGAACGTAAATTTTCACACAATAATAAAATAAATGTAAAAAATTCATAATAAGTGGTAATGTTTGGTATGATTTATTAATAATACATTACATAGAGTGTAGAAATATTATGCTTCGGAATAAATTTTTCACACTAAGCTTTCAGTGCATTTGAGAATTATTGTGAAGCAAAACGAAAAGCGTGTTGCTGATTTTTTTGTTGTTATAATTTACGTACGCGTTGAGGTGAAAATATATTAATTACCTTCGCGTGTTCCAATTTTTTTTAGAGTTTCATAACTCGTTTTTTGCCCTATCTCACTTTCTTTATTCGGGATGTTTTGTATAATATAGAGGCGGGTGCAGACAACAAAAGGGGTGGAAAAATCATCGCGTCGGCCTCTCTTAGAAGGCGCCAAACAAAAGGGGACAGGCACTCTTTATGCGGCGCAACACCAGTGATCTTTCATTTTTATGTACCAACCTTTTTCTTTATTCCTTTAAATTGTTTCTCCCGTGTCACTTTTGTGTATAATGTCGCCATGGAGATGAAAATAAATTGCCGCCGTGTGGTTGCGTGCACCGCGAGCAAACGCTAAACACCTTAACTAAATCGTTGGCCATATTAAAATGAATGTATCAAAGAGAACATCAAGCCAAATAAAATTACCACCCTGTGATTTTACACACCATTTTGTTAATGGGAATAAATTTTACTTGTAAAATATGTACATTTATAGCGACAACCAGAATGCTCATTGAACAATTTGGGCGTTTATGTAGGATTAATATTAATAATAGTTTTCAAAATGTACATTTATATTAATAATATAAATGTTTAGATATAAATATGTATATTATCAGTGTATTAAATAGCTCAGATGATAGCATGGCCACAAACACTGTGATTAATTAAAAGAATAATAAAAGGAATTGTATAATAAACTCAAATTGAAAGTTTCGAGAAAATCAAGCAAAGAATTATATATTTTATATAATGAAATATTTATTGACGCTGATATCTGGTAAATGCTTTTAACAGGAAAACCAACTAGGATTTTTACACTCATCGATAGAGAATTTTGTGTTTATTTGAAAAAGTGGTTTTATGGTATAAGAGCGCATTCCGTTATCCGCCCTTATTCCATCCAATCACTCATTTAGAATAATATTTTATGGTTAATATAAAGACTATTCAAGTGATCTATGTAACTTAATAGATCGTCAATGATCGATCTATTTAATTATGTATTAATTTATTTAAAATCTGAAAAAAATGGATCGTCAATGGGCTAAAACCTCATTGCAATGTAGTTATACTAAAAAAGATAAATAATGTTTAATAAAAATAAATGGTTGTCGGTTAAATAAATTAAATTAAAAGTTATTTTTATAGTATTACTCTAAGATAATAAGTATTTAGTCGTTCTAAAACATAATTCAGTAATAATTTATTTATAAATTAGTCCAGTATAGAAAATCAACATGCAAGTGTGTAAAATATGACAATACACATACGGATTATATTGTTTCTTTTATCAGGTGCTATGAAATCGCTTAGTTTTGTCGTTGTATTTGACATGGTTTATTTGGCCATTAGATCCACCTGCTTCTTCAGCCTTATAAAAATATTATTGTGTTGTTTACATTGTGTTTGTCCGATAATATTTACAAGGAATAAGATAAGACACTCGTTGTATTGTGGCCATGTTAATATTATCTTGTTGCTTTGTGAGCAGAACTCCTTTACGACTTGGTGTCATTGTAATTGTGATCCTAATAAAATTAATATTATCCCCATAACTCGTGTGTGACACTGGCCACCCAAGCTAATAATTATTTTTCTTAAATTCTTAAAAAATATTAAATAAAAACATAATAGCGAGAAAATCGATGCATGAGTTGAGAAAACCATTTTTGATAACATAAAACGCATCTACATCACAAGCTTATTTATAGAGATTTTATATCATATTTACGACATATTTTTATTAATATCATAAAAACTAATAACCAGCGTAGTAGCTCAGGGGATACGATGTGTGGCTACAAATACTGTGATTTTATCGGTTAGTACGACTGGGAGATCTTAAATAATAAAAATCCGGATAGATCGTCTTGATCCAGGTTAACTCTGATTTCCTGGATTGTAAGGTAAATATTGAAGCGATAAATCTGTGTAACTGGAATAGTTAAATTATTCGCCGACAGGTGAATTCAACAACGGTGGCTAAATAAGGTGAATTCAACACCATTCGGTTCTGTTGTGATATTGATAATGAGTGAGTAGGTACGATTGATGAAAGAAAAACCATCAAAATATTATCGTTTAATAATTTGTACATACGTTTTTGTGTTACTGACCAATAAATATAATCCTGAAATAATATATATATATATATATATATATATATATATAACTATATATATATATATATATATATATATATATATATATATATATATATATATATATATATATATATATATATATATATATATATATATATATATATATATATATATATATATATATATATATATATATATATATATACTCTATATATATATAATCAATCATAAAGATTTCATTTAATACAACATACATACTTCTATAGAGTAGTGTATTATTAAACTACTATTTGTTGCTACTTACTGCCAAAAGTACCGTTAAATTTATAATACGAGAAGGTAAGTTACCCGATTACCTTGTATTACCATTTTCATTGAATACATCTCTATAAAAGGTTTTAATTATTATGATGGTACAGAGATTATTATGAAGCGTGAGTTATTTCTCATAATGACGACACGTTGTTTGTATCATTGCTATCTTTGTAAAGTGGTGAAGCATGTGAAGTGAAGGTCTTTAAATCAATACAATTTGATGGGTTTAATGACCTCAATTGTAATACAAAGCCTTGTAATAACGCCATAGAAAATATTTCGGTCATTTATGAGTAACCTGATTTTTTATTACAAATGTAACAGTACCTTTAGCTGATGTCACCACTAATTCATAACTCAAATTGTTTTTTTTATATTTAACTCATTTAATGAGCCTTGAGATTAGCTAAATTGACATAATCATGAAAAAAACTGTATTAAATTAACACCTAGTGTAGGAATCTCCTGGTTTGCGTCCAGTTAATCTACCATCGAGCTAACCATGCACTTGATCTCATTTATACACTTTAATTACTTTGTTGACTATAAAGTATTAATTGATTGTTTTCTTCAGTCAATAAACCAAAGCCTATAAAAGTATGTGATTCTGTACATAACACCCTAAGTTTTCTGTTAGTCCTCGCTCTAATAATTTTCGGGTACCTACATAACAATAAAGTACAAACACATAAGTTCTACGGAGTCGTGATAGTAAACAAACGTCGTAAACTAACATCGTAAAGTATTGCCGTATTAAATTTCATAAATCAAACGAGAACACAAAGAAAAAATACGCAGTGCTAGCGGGAGGCAGCGTCGGGACGCTTTTAATATGGGACAGAGGATCTCTATATAAAAGTACCTACTGTTTTTTGTACCTCAGTCTTTCTTTTATTTTTATATTCATATGTCAACTTGTTTTGAATGGAATAAAACTGTTATACTATTATTGTTTAATAATATATATGTGGAGAATTTTGGAGGTCTTAATAGTGTCAACAGGATTGGATTCAAACCCAACCTGTTGATAAATAATTAAGCTACTTATTAATAAAAATACATGTAATAATAATTTATTTTAAAATACAAATACAAATACAACCTATCTTTTATTGAACTTCAAATAATTATAAGGCTTTTATGTAATCCCAAAACGATCTTTAAAACAATAGACTAAAGGGGGCCTTATATTCTTTTCGTATAAAAAAATAGCCAGACTTAAATAGTTTGCCAGTTATACGCAGCAGACTACATAATTTGAATGCCTTCTACACTCAAATATCCTAATATAGAAGGCCAAGGTCAAGGATAGTTAGATATATAGGAATATAGTGATAGTGAAATAATCAGGAATATTAGATAGTGAGCTATATTAGTTATGGAGTTAAGATTCTTCAGTTAAGGACAAGTTGAGGATTGTTATACAAGACTGGTGAGTGCGGGTAATGTCCTTGTTTGTTTTAACCGTCGTCCACCGGTGCTAAACTATTTTGTATTAGAATTTGTGTCAGGGAGATTTTCATGGCACTGTTCTATTATATGTTCATTTATATAAAAATATACTAGAACATCATCGGATTTCCATTTCACACATTTTTACTACTACTATTTTGACTACGAACTACGACGGACTACGGACTGCGACGGACTACGGCGGACTACGACCAACTACGGTGGACTACGACTTACGGCCGACTACGTACTACGACGGACTACGGACTACGACGGACTTTGACTACGGCAGACTACGGCGGGAAACGACCGACTATGGACTACGAACTTCAGCCTACACTATTCTCTAATCGCATACAATCTACTAACATTTTTTGCAAGCTTTAAACAGTGGACATACCTAATGTTCACTGCCACGATATCGATGGTCTATTTACATAAAAACCTTTTACAATTTATTCATTTTTAGTTGAATATGCAATTATTGATCATCTTTACTTCTAATCAACAGCTTTATTATAAATTATAAGAATTAACAATCAAATTGTAGAAACGTTTTGTGTTAATAACCGAACAAAATGTAAATCAGATCATAATTAAATGAAATCGAGTGTTGCGTCTGAATATAGGCAAACAAGTCAACACGTGCGAATCGCATTTTACACTTTATATTCATCAAACATATTTAAAGAATGCTGTACTAGTATCGACCAGGAAGTGATCATGCTTATATAAATTTGGAAATTTTCCTTGAGTCATATTTGGTTTTGTTGACATAACTTATAATTTATAATCACGTTAGTCAGAAAGTTCTTTGAGATATGTGTTCGGTTTATTAAAATATAAATTCACAGGATACAAAAATGTAGACATTTTAATAATTACATGGTATCTCAACAGCATCAGCTTTATTATTATTGTACCATTTTAGCAAATACATAAGGCGTACGTATCACGTATCAGGCTTGAACTTAGATTAACTTTTTTCCGTGCTCAAATAAAGTTAGCGCGAAGGCACGCGTACTTTCTGGGAAATTTAATCGAGCAAGATTGGACTTCGGAAATAAATAAGTCCCGTTGAATATTTGGATCGATGTAGTTCCAGCGAAAGTTTTACCAGCGACTTTGGTGTTACAATTGAAAAAGTTAGTTTTGCGGCCATGTATAATACTGTGTAAGGATGTGAATTGTGTGTGAAAATGTGTAAAAATCGTACCACAAGTTCCTAGCCGCCATTAAAAGCCTCACAGTCGAGTTTTCCCCTGCAATGCAATATTTTGCTGGTCGAAATCGACAGCTGCATGCAAATTTGGCCCTGGGTTGTTCAAAATAGAACTGCCAATTCTCTAATTATTATCAAAAATAGCCAGTTTAATTGTACTGCTGTTCGTGAGTCACGCAATATTCAATGTTGCTTCTGGTCTTTCATCAAATAAATTTATTTCCTTATTATTGTCAGAAGATTGAATTTAAAAACTAAACACAATTATAAAAGTGTCCGCTCAGAACCAAATGCGTTTTTGAATGATTGTCTGATAATTAGGTATTTTTGATAATGATATTATAATTCCAATTGCTTAGAAATAAAATTAGCACTTTTTCGCTATACGGTTCAGAAACTGCATTTTAATAATAATATATATTTTTTTAAATTTTATCGCAATAATTTTTTTTTGGGCTGGTGTTGCGATTTTTTTGAATATGAATCATTGAGGTATCTCTGGAGTTCATAAATATAACAAATGAACTATTATTATCATATAATTAAAACAGAATTTATAAAATACACTTAATTGAAGTGTATTAAATTGATATAATCCTGTAAAATGACATATATATTATACCACTATATTTTCAGGATTATTTCAAATTGATACATTTCATTTGAGCGTATTATAAAATTCATATTATATTGTATTTTATTATATTTCTAAAATACGCACTACTACATTTTATACTACCAAAATAATTGTAGGTTTTCATTGATTAAAATGTAAGCATAATATAATTTTATTTAGATTCCCATTTGTAAAAATTCCTTTTTTGATATAAAATACAGCAATAAGATACTTCTTCTGATAGATCTATCATAGATTTACCATTTTGTATTATTAATTATCTGTGTCTTTTTGACGATGATACGTAATAGTTAATATGAAAGCGATTGTGTGATTTTGTGAAATTTTATATAATTTTCAAATATGATTGTTTTGAAAGTCCCCCTTTGTTCGAAAAGTTAAGCGACGCGTGAGTGTTGAGTTAATGGTATGCAAGTCGCATATTGGGCACAGTAAATAGCGTCGCGACGCCAAGAAATACCGTTCACCTTTTACAAAGAACTTACCAAACATTGTTTTCTCTCCACTGTGCCAATTGAAACATTTTTGAAAAAAAAATTTTTTTTTTTGAATCTTGTATAAACATTGTGGTTATTTATTATCAAATTTAATTACTTATCGTTGATCTATTTCCATGAAGCAGCAGGCACCTATAATTTATGTATATATTTACACGCCCGAGGTTTTTTTTGGTGATGTTTTAAATTTGTTTTTTAGACACAAAACTGTGTTAATAATATTATAAATATAATTTTACACCGATAGGGTGGCTCTGTGCAACTTATTAATAACCTCGCTATTTACCCTACACTCTAAGAAATCAGAGTTAACTTGGATCAATCGGTTCTGTTAATATATTTTTTGTGGATTGGGATTTAAAGCGATGACTATAGTATGGCTACGCACTTTATGCCTTGAGCTATTATGCTGGTTTAATATATTTGAATGGTTTGCATGCAATATAAAAAATAAAAATGATAGAATAAACTACAAAGAGAGAGTTATAAAAATATAAAGAGGTACCTATTTTAGACTATCACTAAGTGTCATACACGTGGCAAAGGTAAATTCTGTATTTTGTATAGTTATTATGATGTTTGGAATGGAATATAATATTGAAATGTTGTGGTAACTTGACATTTCCAAAGCGAATCTCACTTGTTCCAACTCACATTATTCGAACGTAAACAACTCTGACGGTGAACGCTAAACATATTAATTTTAACCCTGAATATTCACAATTTTCTAGTCCTTCACTTGCCTAGGGCTGCCATATTGAAAATCAGACATTTTTTTTAATAACCACTAAAATTGATTGATAAATAAATTTAACAAAACTACCAGCTCTATAATTCAAGGAATAAAGCTTATGGCTACTAAATCATTGGGTTGGAATTCTTTCATAATAAATAAATCTATCGACTTTTAAGACTTAGAGAGCGGGAATAATATTTATAAAATTGATGACTAAATCCTTGAAACCCTGTGTAAGGTGTATACTGTAATAGTTAAAGGAATCAACAATACTTTAAATTAAATATACTAAGATACATATACTAAGGTAACTCAAATCAAATAACAAAATTTAGTAAAAATCCTCCTGGATACGTTAAAATTAAAATAAATGAATGCTATTCTATATATATTTTTTGCTAATATTCATTGTGTTTGATTTCATATACAATGTAATTTAATGAGCATAATTTGACCTCTTGAGGTTTGATTTAGGAACAATACTAATTTCCCGTACACATTGTTGGCATCCTTGAAAACCAGGAAGCGGAAGAAGTAGATGGGTGTGGTATCTACAGGGGATTCAGCTTTCACAGTAGACTTTGTATTGTATAATGATTATTATTCAACATTCATTCAGTAGATAAACATATGAGTTCCTTAAATATTCCTCTTCTTTAGTACCACATAACCATTCCCCGCGTGCACATGTTAATTTGCATTCTAATTGCCTGATTAGGATCGTTTCGACACAGATTAATTGATAGATGCAATATTGACTCACATTACTGTGCTTTGATTACCGAATATAAAGTCTAATTATACGAACGCCATGGTTGTTTTAAATAAATCACATTCTTAATATTGAAATTTATTAATATTTAATTTTAGATCACATTTCATTTAATACTCGGTTCTTCATGTAAGTAGTGCAAAAATGGTAGTAGCTCAAAGAAATGTGTCATAATGGTGATGCTACTTCGTGTTACACTATGCTACGCCATATTACGCCAAACGAATCTTGTCGCTACGAAGTGTGTACGTGAGAGAGGCTTCTACGTCTCAGTCTCGTATGTCAAACTACTTCACGATCGACTTATAAAAATATCGTCACGTAGTCTTCTAGTCCTGCAGAATGGCTTTCTAGAAAGGTTGTGCATCTACAGTCGCTTTGGTATGCCACCCTTAGGCGCATACTATTTACTCTGCACCCAACCTTAATAAAATATACAATTTGGTATTTGATGTTTTGTCATCGAAATTTAATAAAACATTCAAAGGAATATTATATTGAATTTAAAAAATGTTTAAAAAGGTGTTCAGTTTATTTAACTTACCAATGCACCGCAATCCTCATTTAGAGAGAGAGTAGTTGTAAATTACTCCCACCCCATTTCAAATCGTGTGGGAAAACTTCTCTAAGTGTGACCAATAATGACTTTTATTTTAAATAAATCTTTTTTTTTTCTACGGTAATCGTCGGCCACTAAACCGAAAAGGCCTTAATTATCATCGCCAAGTTTTCAGGACTCAAACCGAGCCCGCCTCCTTTTCGTCCGCGACGCAACTTTATTCGCCTTTTGTAATCGAAAGCCGCATCGCATTTGTGGATAATTGAAAAACTTAAGGCATTAGAGGCAATATATCAATTTTAAGTGCCCGCGGGAAACTGGAAATCAATGCTGGATTCTTATAAATCTTTTTCAACAATTCGAACGAACGCTTTCCACCAGAAAATGTTTTTTTTACTCGCCTTCTAAGCAAGAATATTTCACATAAAGTTTATTTGTACATAAGTTTCCATGACACGTTTAAAAAATGAATGGGTAGTTTTTTAAGTTTGTAAATGAAAATAGATAAAATATAAGAAATAGCCTTACATTTTAGTAGATTTCTTTGATTAAATTAGTTAAAGTCAATGAATTTTTATCTATAGAAGCGCCATGCAATATTACCTCCTACTTTCGAATATGCCCGGTCACTAATACATTTACATATTCTAAACCATATAAATATATATTTACACATACTATCGCTGCGGTCACATGAAAATTGTAGTCTCTAAAATACGAAATGTTCAATAATTCGACACTCAAGAGAAAAAAGATTTTTCTAACAAAAACATCCGCAGTGATCATTTAAATTGTTTTACATAGTGACATATTATTTGTCCTATAATATAACCAGCGTAATAGCTCAGGGAATAGGACGCGCGGCTACAAATACTGTGCTCATGGGTTCGAATCCCACTCAAGCCAAAAAATAAATTGATTTGATCGGTTATTACGACTGGGAGATCGGGAATAATATTAATAAAATCCCGATCGATCGTCTTGATACAGGTTTACACTGATTTCCTGGATTGTAAGGTAAATACTGAGGTGATTATTAAGTCGGGCAGAGTCGCTCTGTCGGTGACCTATGTAACTAGTAATAGTTAGGATCAACGACAGACAATTAACACGTTGTTGTGTATAAAAAAAACCCTCGCTAAAAAATAAAGCTCCTCGGGGCGTAAATAAATATATAAATAACTAAAAATATTGAGCAAATTTTAATGTCACACTGTACCATATTAAGTGAAATACAGTGTATTGTTATTTGAAAGATCGACAAGTGACAGTTAAGTATATGAACAGTAGAAGCAGCGCCCCAAGCGGCTGACACACGAAACTTTTGGTGGTGTTTTGACGTCTGTTAAAATATTGGCATCTCTATATATAAAGGCTCATTGGTTAAAGTAGAATGGTGGCAATATTGTACCCAAATTTATCCACCAATTATTCTTTAGAATTTTTTTTATCATTTTGATAAAAATTCATAGAAAGTCAACAATTTAAAAAAACTTTGAAAAGACACCTAATATTTTGGTTTGGTGAAAACCCCGTATATTGAAGTTGGTTGACAAAGGTAATATATAGTGATGTAAAACAGCAACATGTATAGACAAGAGAGTATTAGAGTTCAAAGGAAGATAAAAGAGTGACTATGGCGGTGTATATCCTTTTGTTTGTCTGTTAAAGAAGTGCTTCATTCCTCTTTATACTACTACTATGACCGACACATGCACATGCCAGATCAATTTCCTACACACAGATCCTACAAGATTGGACATCGACTATGATTCTTTCTTTAATACAAACAAAAATTACACAATCAACTCGTTTTATTCACCAATTGCAATTATAACAATTGAAGAAATCGCTAAAAATGTTTTTTTTAATGAAATTATGACGTAATCTAATATCCGATATATCAAATACCATAATTAATTTTCATTTCAGCAGTATTAATTTCAATAAAATGTCTTGTGACAATGTTTTCTCAATCTCAAGAGAGAATGATGAAACTCCACTTTTACTTTGATTAAATGAACAAATTTCTGTTTAATATCTGTATTTTTAAACAGAGTCGAAGTTTAACTTTGAATAAAGAAATTTATTTGTTTGAAGGTGAACTAGTCATTTCCAAAGAATATTTTTTTAGGCCGGGTTTTTCCATGCTTAGTAAAGATGTCGTAGTTTAGTGACATCATTAAAACTCCTCTATTAGGCTATAATTGATAATGATGTCACTATGCTACGAAATATTTACTAAGCACGAAAAAAACATCTTTAGAAAGTATTTTTCAATCTTAAATAATTTCTGTACGAAATATACCTATAAATTATATCAAGGACTAATGTCTGGCTAAACAGAATGCGACATCCGTTGCCGCGAACCGTCAACGTGTGAAAATAAACGAAAAAAATTAACGGATTTTTTTGTTTATACCTTATTGTTACGTTATGCGTATATATATATATATATTATATATATATATATATATATATATATATATATATATATATATATATATATATATATATATATATATATATATATATATATATATATATATATATATATACATATATAGATATATATATATATATATATACATATATATATATATATATATATATATATATATATATATAACTGTAATAAAAGTGTACATAAAAGCTTTTCAATTATTTTGCTGATACTGACATTAATAAATATGAATATAAAAATTAACTCTAATTTAAAAATTTCTATTTGTAAAGTTTTAACATTCAGGAGTCGTAGTCTCTTAATTTCCGCTGCTTCACAATGCCTGAGGTATTGTTTTCGCCTTAAAGCCTTTTTCAGATACGTATATCACCTTGCTATCCAAGCACATCTGCCTTTACAAATATCTGAACACCCGCAAGTGCATTCCTTCAAACGAATATACCAACAAAACAGCACATACATAATTATGAAGTCTCATAAAATAAAAATCTATTATTTTATTATGCGTAGTGTATTTTATCAGGTAATTCTTGTCTCGATGGTTGTAGTCTGTGTCACGTAAGATTCTTTCAGAATACGTGACAGCGTTTCCTGACACTAATATTGTCAGTTATTTGCCGCACGGAAATACTTTCTGTCCACACTGCTGAGGCATCATTACAAAATATGAAATATCATCACAAAAATTTAAAAAATCCTATATGTAACGTGACAGTAACAAGTTTAAGGGATAATATTTATCGAAATAATTTGCACTTTTCGCACAGATCTGTTAAATACTAGTCGATATTCATATTTGATATCTATCCGTGTCTCATTTATTAACTGATGTGTAACAGTACTATTTATTACAAATACAAACTACACGACTCTAAATAAACTTGTAATTTTTTAATACCATAACTGATTCACATGACAAACGATTTGTTTATTTGATAAAAAATTTCAAAATCTAAATAATCAAAAACTGAGTGGTGAGTTAGTGCTGAAATATAGTTTACATACATAGCTTTATTGTAATTTTTTTTAAATTTATTTATAAATACATATTATTATTATATAATACTGCAGTACCACTAGAGCATTACGGGAGATTCTAAGTTGCACTGATGATAATGCACCACTCGTCAGTCATATTATATAATGATATTGTATTTATTCTTAATCGATTATTATTCAATATATATAAAATAACATAAAATTGTCATTAAAGTAGTTTTATGATATAATAATTAACACAAAATCGTACCCACAAATTGACAGCTGAGAATGAATGAAGAGAAATATTTTTCAACAAAGAAATGCTTGTAATGTTTTAAAAAGTAAAAACATATCGTTTTAAATTCAATTTTGTTATTGATTATATAACTTCTGATATTGATTTATAATGAGTTAAGATTATTAAAATATTTAACGGACTTTTTGTATATACCTACCTATTGTTACGTTATGCGTATTATATATTTTCTTCCAAACACTTTCGTGGTTGTGAATATCAATTTTGACGGATGTCAGATTTTTTATGCACTGATAACAAAGGGCATCTATTATATTATTTAAAACGTAGGTATTTTTCAAAACATCACAAGTCTTATAAAGAAATATAACAATATAGGAGGTCTTAAAGAATTAGGTTGAGACGGAGTAGTCTGTCGGAAATGGGTATAAACGGCAAGGAAAGCAGCCCACGTCACTTAATAAAACTGACAAGGAAAATGCATTTCTTTAATAATGCACTACCATCGGATGTTGTTGTACCCTGTTGTGATTTTATTATTATCGGCTTTATTCCTGGAACCCATCCGGCACGGATTTCTTTGAACTGATTGCACTCTGTATTAATAAAATATATTTCGGTCATGTATAGTTCGGTCATGTATGAGTATTGTAATCGAGTCTGATAATCGATTTATAAAGAGTTACTTCTTTATAAATCGATTATCAGACCGATTCTCTTGTATGGATGCCCAGCTTGTTCTACTGCGGCACAAACTTATATCAATAAAATTCAAATTGTCCAAAACAAGTGTCTTCAGATGGCCTTAGATCTTGAACTTGGCACATATCTTAAAGAAGGCCACGAGGACATTAAGTTAAAAATGATCAAAGCAAATATTGCAGATTTGAGTAAAAAACATTACACTAAAATGACTAACTTCCCGACTAACCCAATCATAAGACATGTAAATAAAACCAAATATGCCTCGAGGAAACGTAAGTTCATTTTACCAATGGACTTCCAAAACTGATATTATTTAAAAAAAAAACAAAATAATTCACTCATATTTGGCTTTACCCAAGCACACTGTTATTTAGTTTTTAAGCAATATATTTTGTTATATATGGCATTTATTGTTGTTATTATTTATTAATCTTCAAATTTGTAAATGGGTTTTTATTTTTTTCCCATTCTTTCTATAATTAAATACTATTACTCATGTCAAATTTAAATAAAACATTCTCATGTTAGTTAGAGGTAAAAAGATTTATTATACACTCTGTACACCTAAGTCTATTTCCAAAGATGTATTGTTCTATCAATCATTGTAAAAAGTTATGCATAATTAAAGAAATTTTAATATATATACTATTATTAAAAGACACTTATAAAAGTGGTAATTTATATTTTAAATAAACACAAAAATAACACATTTTAACTATATTAGATAAATATCACAGAAATTATATAAAATTCGTAACAGCTCAGGAATAAGGCTACTAACTAATACTTATAGGTTGAAATCTCATTGTAAAAGGATTGTAAGGCAAATTATTTGGTGATCATTAAATATAATTAATAGCATAATAAAGAAATATATATATGTTGTTATATATATATATATATATATATATATATATTTATTTATATTTATATATATATATATATATATATATATATATATATAGTTATATATATATATATATATATATATATATATAGCTACAGGAATGTAGTTATTGTCGTAGTAATATTACAGGTGCGACACGCGCTCCATTAGCTACCGTATCGGTTTTACCGGTAGTTCCGGAAATACCGGAATAATGTCCCAACCATCCTTCCTTTCCCACAGTAAGTGCCTCGTGTCACTACGATGATCCCAAAACTTTAACAATATACATTTCATTAATTACAATTGTTCTTCTATGAGAGTGGATTTTACCTCTACATTGCTTTTAATTAACTGACATCCAGGAAATGCTCATACCTACCTGAAACGTGTAAACTTTTATATTGGTAAGATTGTGACTATTGTGACACAATGGATTATTTATTTATTGGTGTAGAAATTTTGGGTTGACCTTTATTTCTCTAATTATTCATATCACCTTGAGTGCTTACAAAGAATTTTACAAATAAAATATGAAATTGTCAATTTTTGTACATAACGCCTTATTTTCTATGATTTTTTACATTAAATATTTATTAACATGTTGTTTCTTATGGATGTATAAATACTTGCAGTCATAATATTAAGTTTTTTCTTGGTTTATTACGCTTGATATAATCACAACCGAGCGACAGCGTGACGTCAACTTCATTTTTCTTAGAAATTTCTGATTAACCCCACCAATCAAGCATAAGTAATTAATAGGAACCCGCACAATAATATCTTTTATGTATTTTTCAATATTTTTTTTCACTTTGGTTTGCCAAATAATCAATCCAATATCTTTTGGGCAGAATTTCTAAATTGGTGAGTTTTAAATAAAAAAGTGTGAATTTGAACTGAAAAACCTTTTTCATAAGGATGGTTATGAATTAAAAAAATCGATTGTGGATTCAAATTCCAATCAAACGATTCAATTTAGGCTTACTCTAATTTCCTGAATTGTAAGGTGAATACTGAGACGATTGTTAAGTCGGACAGAGCAATCCTGTTAATGATCAATGTAACTGTAAATTCATGTAGTTTAATTGATTGCTTTGTTAACAAAATCAAATATGTTTCAAATAAGCGAAATTTTAAATTACCACTGAAATGTTGAGAGACATTCCTTAAAAATTCTTTAACATATCTTTTTTCACAAACATATTTGATTTTGTCTGTCATTAATGATTTTACTATATTCATATAGTATTAAGTATATGTTTTTGTAATTCTAAGTTTATTTTATATTATTATTATTATTATATTAATTATGTATAATATTTATATATATATTTTAGTAGTTCTACAAGTGGGTTTTTGTATTTTTCCTATAAATTATATTATGACTTATTAATTATTTTAAATATCAATTGATTATACTCCGTATTAAAATAAGTAAAAGCTAAGTCTATAAACTTAATATTGTAACATCTAATCATAATGTATTAAAACATTGTACGCAAATTATATTTAATAAAGTAATTGTTTAATAAAAATTGATTGCTCACACTTAAATTCGATAGTATAAATCTGTAATCGTTGTATTTTGAAAAATATAAATACTTGTTCTTGTATGATAGCCATGCAAGTTGTTTTATAGCAAGATTGAATTTATAATGATAGCTCCTCTTCTATAATAATCCAGTGATAGACTAAGGAAGAGCTCCAGTAAAGCTGTTGTGCTAATGGATATATTAAATACATACACGTATGCAAATCAATAAATTGACGATGTTTGCTAAATGTTGAGGTTGAGCGCTCGGATGCATCAATTTCACGTTGGATAAGGCGCGAGGCAACTTATTCGAAGGCTCCTTTGGATATGTAAACACATATAAATTTGAATTAGAAGGAGGATTTGCCCCAGGGATATGAACTCACATACATATACATCTATAAATACGGCCACTTTCGTAATTCGAAGTAAGTATGGAATATTATACACATCGAACCGTATTCATTTGAAACGTCTCATAAATTACTATCTGCGTAGTTTTCTCCGTGTTCGCTATAAATTATTAAAAATACTACAACTATCTTTGCCATGAATGTATTTTGTATTTATTTCATAAAAAAATAAGCTACAGCGTAACGACAACCACATAAAATTGGAGAAGGGAACGAATTGCTCGCAGTATCGTATGTTTAAAAAGCTTATACACATGTATATATAGTGCTGCCAATAATATTTAAATACAATACGTAAAACACATGAATTTGCCATCACAAGATTCATATGACAAACGCTTGAGGCGTTGTTTTTATAGCTCGTACTGTTTACATGTCACAACATTACACCGTTTTTCACTGAATATGGTAAAGTGCGTCATTAAAAAGTACTTGATATATTAAAGGACATTAATTTTTGATCATTTCAGATGTTTTTAAAACTACTGTAAAAACACTGTATAATCGGATTAATGGACTACAGTGTTGTATGTGGCCATAGCTCACGTATGTTTGCGGTATATGTATAATATGCGCATGTAGTTGTATGAAAACAATACGCATGACACTTCTATAGATGTAAGTTTGTTGTCTCCTGGTGCTTGCTATCATTTCTCTCCCCAATATCACGTTATTGTCGTTGCGCTGTAGTCATAATCTGCCTCAAAGCATTTTTAATTACTTAAATGTAATTATATTGTTTTACAAATAGTTTCAATTAATAATACTCATACTTAAAAAATGCACATTAATTTAAATTGAATATATACAAAAAGTGATTTTTGATCTCTGAAATATACAAGAGAAATTTTCGTTTATAATAAAAAAATATATTACAATGGCAATAGTAGGACATTTCGAATTCAGTCAAAGTCATAACAGAACTTCCATATTTGAGGTTATTTGAATCGATAAACCACATATAGAAACTGCCCCTCTATATTATTAGACCGACCAATAAACATGAGACATGCATTATAGTATTTTTACGAGGGAAATATCAGTTTCAAAATATGCATAAAATATTTGTTAATTTATTTTTATGAGAGCGAGAGTTCATTACATTTTCCACAATAAAAGGCAACAGAGAAGTTCATTTTGTAAAAACGAACAACGAGACACAACATTCCCTCTTCCTGTGAAACGAATTATCACAACTTCTACAAGATACATACACTTACATAAATTAATAAAATGAAAAGAGTTTGCCTTTTATAATATTTCGAAACTGCTTTAATTAATGTTCATAGCTTGCAAGAAACCTACAAATTAATTCAATTTTTTAAACCATCTTGTTATATTCATGTTTTGTAGAACTGAATGCCCAAAAATCAATAGTATTGGTATGGCAATAAGCAATTAATGACTTGAGCACCAATTAGTGTTTGTTGTGAATGTTAGTGGTTGAAATAGGGCATTAGTAATTTCATGAAAAGCACAACGGTCATGTACGAGCACATTATTAAACCTAAAATCAATAATTTTCATACTTATTGAGGTGTTTTAATCACCTAGAATGTTTTAGTGCCTCTCAATATTTTATATGATATTCTTAATAAAGTATTTATTTTAAAAATCAATATGCAGTAGGCGTTTTGTAAATGAACAGTGCCGCTAATTAGCTTTGGTTAAAATAAACAAAACTCAAAATAATTTATCGGCAAATGAAAAACAAAATTAGTGAATTATTTATATATAAAAATATCGAAGGATTGATGGATATCTAGAAAAATTACAGGTCATTTAATATTGTATATTAAGCTGGGTCATAACATTGTGAAACATAAATTCTAATTTATCAAAACTGCCATTTATGGACATAAAATAAGTGTCAACTAACTCTGTTTTTATAAAATAATGGAACAGACAATTTAAAAACTGACTTGTATATCACAAAAAACCTTAATAATATGAAATAAAGTGGTAAATTAATATTCACGAAAGTTGTTTATTAATTAGGTATAAATTTACAATGAAAGACAACACATGTTGAATATACATATTACATTTACGAAGAGTTATACATTATTACTTGATTATGTATTTTGTTATAATAAACATAATTGCGGCTACTTTTAATAATTATTAAAATTATGTATAATAAATCTTTACCGATTAAAAATGCATTAAAATGCTTGCATTAATATTATACCCGTTTAATATCAATTAAATAGATACTTGAAAACTGAGATAGGACAAAAAATAAAAACACAGTGTATTTATTTCAATTAATGTATTATTTTTTTAGGTGATCATAAATTGATTTGTAAATATTACAATAATTATTCATAAATATTTAGTATTCAAGGAAAAGCAATAACAAAATGCCCAATGGTAACACTTGTTACAATATACAAAACATACCCAGGGGCGCTTGGGGGCTCTTGGGGGCGCAAGGGGGTGGTGAGGTGAACAAAAGGTGGTATAAAAAGTAAAGGCGCCTTCTCAGACGGGACATTTTTTACCATAGATTTATTGACGCGTAGCCTATAAAAGGTCATACGTCGACATTTTGTGTTAATTTATGTGTTCGGAAACGTGTTGATGGCTGCCATGGGATTACATACATACATGGCCTGGCTAAATACACGTATTTGTGGCCATCAAATGTTACAATATGTGGCTGATTATGATGGATGCCTTATGCCTTCATCATCATAACTATCCTCTATTATATACATATTGATTATCTTTATGACCCTCAATACCCACTTTCGGATTTCCCAAGAGATTTACACTATGGTGAGTGAGTGGTGTTCGATTTATTTGTAAATTTGTGTCAATTGAAAAATATCGAGAATACGTTTTTTATTTTTCAATATATTACTTATAGGTTATTTGTATTTTTTTCCCATGTGTAATTAAGCGTAATTTCTCGTGTCCAATATTGTATAAAGTCTTATTGTATTAATTCAAAGTTAATAAAGAAATTTTAAGGGATGGTAGGGTAACGTAAATATAAATGATTTTTTGTAATTAATGAAAAATATTAAAAAAATATTAATTATGTATTTAGCAGACACATTACAGTCACTATTAAGTACTTCAGAGAAACAGCTGATTCCAAAATGGTGGCCCAAGCTTGATTCCAAAAGCACCATTTATATTTTTTTAAATTTATAATTCATAATATAAAAAAGATAGCTCCTAATATTTACTAAGCATGGGAAAAACCGTCTTAAAAGATTTATATAAAATGTTAGGTTATTTTTAAATGAAATTTGCAATTGTTAATTTTTCGACAGCTTGTTCTTCTTATGATTCGTGATTTTAATCATTGGTATATAAACTTAATATAACGTGCACATTTTTGCATTTACATATATTTTTTAAGCTAGTAATACTTAAAATCTAAAATTTTTTGGTTATTTGTGGTCGTAATTTTAATTGAGCCGAATTGAGAATTTTATCTGTATGAATCACTTGTATTTATTTTGTACATTTCAATCAAATATTCCTCTTGTCCATATTAAAATTTATTCTCCCATTCGTTGAAAATTATATCCATAAATTCCGCATTAATATAACATACACCTTTAGCCTTATTCATATATTTTAATATCGATGATGTCAGATATCCAAAAGCATATAACTTCAGCATTAAAAAGTTATCCTTTCGATCCTTTTTATTCCAACCACATTTCCCCAGAGGCTTTGTTCCTGAGTTGTCGGGTCAAGGAAGTCGCCTTTCCACCTTTGACACGATGGAAAATCTGATCTGTGCACAATTTATATTTCCATGCATTATGCACTACCATTTCTATGTCTTTCAATTTTTATCTTCTATATTATTACCTTATTTTGTTAAATTGAATGCGCGCGCATACCACGTATGATTTGTCGAATGCTGTTGCTTTTACTCAATAAATCTATGTAAGGTTAACATAATAAATCTTGGTGAAGACATTTCGACATTTATTAGATGGAATCCCTCACAGACACATATGAATTGAAAATTAATACACATAAAAAATAATATATTCCTGTTTTATTAGTTTGACTAATATTGACCATTAGTGTAAAGAATATTTTTTAGTCGTATGATTTTATTTTCGATTAAACTCTATGAAAATATATTTGCATCAATACAATACAAGTTTAACATCATTTTTTGACGAAATTCCACTTATATTTAAAAAAAATAAAAATTCCAATAGGATTCAATATAAGCTTACATGATATGGTTTTTTATTCATGATAGGGTTTAAGTCTAGTTCAATATATTTTTGGACAATAAATAAGGTTTTGAATGTTATATTGTGAGATTCAATTTTATTATATATATAATTTTAAATAATTTCCATCCCAGTTAAAGTGTCATATTTGTATTGTGACGGGGACTAGAAGTGGGTTTCGAAAACGGAACGATATTTTTAACTCTCATTGTTTCAGGCTTTTTGTCCACTTTTTACATTTTGAGTTACGCGACCCATTAAAATTGTTTTGTTTGTATAAAGAATAGACTCTCTTCTCGTACCATATAAAATATATTTCATATTATTCACAGCACAATACCACCCGGAAATAAATAGTAAGAAAGTGTAACAAAAAATTAAATAGCCCGTAAATAAAACAGCACCATTGCTAGCAGAGATTAACGTGCACTATTTGTAAACTCAGACGGGGAAAGAGGAATAAAACAACATTGAAATGTTTAACAGAATGCAGAAAAATACAAACAGTTCAATTTGTTTATATATCTTATCGAGAGCTCGCAATGTATTATATACTTGTGAGTAAATCGTAATTCATTTTATATATTTTTTTTTACTTGACTTCTTTGTAATTTTATGAATAATAATGGTTGGGGCAAAAGTTCCTTGATGGGACAAAAGTCTAAGTTTTGATTGTGCGCCGTCTTGGTTATGTGACGTTTAGATAAGTTTCGCTTGAAGCATCGTCTTGTTTAGACTATCCATATCATTATCTTTTTTATCTATTTTATAATGTTATATAAGTGACAAGAACGAGCAAAAATAGTGACAATATTTATTTACAACGTTATAGGGAACTCAAGATGGTAGCAAGACTTTTGTCCAACCCGTTTTTAATAAAATGAATGTTATACCTTTCAAATATGACTGTTAAAGTACCTCTTAGTTCGTCTATAAATATTTTTTTGTCACATTTATAATTTTTTGATTATATATATTATTTTCTAGCTATTAGACCAAACGATAATAAGAATAGTTCAAAGCACTAAAAAATACATACTCTCATTTACAGGTTCTCAGTTTAAATTCACATTATTTGATTTTAATATTAACTATTTTCATTTTAATTTCACCCTTTTAGATTTTCATTAAGGTTTTGGATCGATTATTTTATACTTAAGTATACAACACTGAATATGATATACATTGGCTATTAGGCGATTTGAACAATCAAATGTTATTTTTTTAATAACCATATTAAAAACTATTTATTACCCATTTGATAGTAGTATAGTCATTTAAATAAGTTATTGATATATTAATATTATATACATATCACGTTTAAAAATATTAAAGTAGATCAAAGAGAAGAAACCCATACTGGCGCTGGAACAAATCTGCTTGAATATGTATTCAGTCAGAGATGTTTGACTTTGAAGGCAATATGTTTTTGTTTGTGAAGTAACAAGGCTTTATGAGTGCAATGGAGAAAACAGGGTCAGTGTTGTCTGAGACGAAGGCTTTCATTGACTAGCCACTGCCTTCCACAGAACAATTCAATTTGCAATTCAGATCGTCGACAAATTGGATATAAATCTAATTTACATGCACGAAAGCCAATTTGACCGCTCGCCATTCTCATTTTCACACAACGAAAAAAATGTATCACACGAAAAGTTAAAAAAAAGGTGGCAACCTGGCATAATTCTCGAGCTGGGCAGGGGAAATTGTTTTTGATTAGTGACTCGATAGTTCTTATCTTGATTTACTATTTTCAGACAGTCTGAAGCATGGCTTTATTGAAAATATATTCGACGGAATCAAATATTGCGTAGTACTTCAGAATGCAATACAGAATGAACTCCATTCAAAATGTCTTTATTGTGTCACAAATTCACAATACACATAATGGTCGGAAATTTATTTAAGTAATCAGCCGTATTTTTTAATAATAAATATTCCGTATACCCTTCATCTAAATTTTAATTATAATGTAATTAACCCTTTGAAATAATAATTTACTGAATTAATCATCAAGATGAAATATTTTTAAAAATAAATATATGAAGATACGATCGTCAAAAAGCATATTAATAAAAAAAAAAATAATTAAAAATATTAAGAATTTTTATCCATACAAATTTCACTTAAGTAGATTTTTTGTTGTATAAAGCAGTCAGTGGAATTTTGGAGAATTTCATAATTGTTTTCTTAAATTCTACAAAAGTGAGAAAAACAACTTACTTATTAATTGTTCGTGTGACTCAATGATGTTAGGAAAATTTCTCAGGATAGGGTTTTTATGCAATGAGAACATAATGTTAATTTGTTATGTTGAGAAATCGTCACGGGTATTATTAATTTTGTGATTAAGATAAAATAGTATTTGCTCTATAAAATATAGTTTTGTATGATCTAGAGGCTGTTGTATGAAGGTAAATTAATCTGAAATAATAAATATATTTTATATAGTAATTTTCGACAGTACCAGAGACCCTCAAGATGGCCACACGTTGGTAGTAGAAAGTATATATTTTTTTAATTATTATTATTAAGAGAAAACAGTCGTCTGGAATACCAGAGAACCTACATCTCTGATGAAGCTTTTTTGATAGGTTTTTTAGACACAAAAACGTGTTAATTGTCTGTCGGTATTCTTAACTATTACTAGTTACACAGGTCAGCGACAGAGTGGCTTTGATTTAATAATCGCCTGAGTATTTACCTTACAATCCAGGAAATCAGTGTAAACCTGGATGAAGACGATCGATCGGGATTTTATTAATATTATTCCCGATCTCCCAGTCGTAATGACCGATCAAATCAATTAAACAATTCTTGACTTGAGTGGGGTTTGAACCCACGACCACAGTATTTGTAGCCACGCTTCTTATCCCCTGAGCTATTACGCAGGTATACTTAGAAAATTACTATAAAAATAGGTTTAATATGAAATTCCACCGTGAAATATTAAATATAAAGTATAAAAAGCTGACATTAATTAGCGTTGACAGTGATTTAGATAGTAATTGAGTCATTAGTGCGTTGCTTGGTTGATGAGCTCATTACCTATGGTGTGACGTTCACTCTACTAAATAACGGCCCACTAGAATGTAGTATTGCAGTCATAATAATAGTTAAATAGAACCACTATAACATTGTGTGGTGTGGATGGAAATTGGGCAACCGGCAAATGAATGCTTCATTAATCAGTACTTGGTGTTTGCCTTCCAACACCCGATGGACTTCGTTTTGATGTCGCTTCGTTATATACATTCTGTTTATTTACAAATAGACTATCGAAATCACCATAAAAGATACCTAATTGAAAAATGGCGCTAGTGATAAAATTAATTGAAGTTTTTGAAATTTTACTGAAATTTATTATTTAATTAAAAACGACTTACAGATATTATTATAATGGAGTTGCCAAATTATTAGAAAAGGGATACATAACTTATAATTGATTGACCTATTTACATTTAACAGATCTATTTTATATTATTACACGTGTTGATTTAAAAATATTTAAATATGGCAATTTTTAGGCTATTTATTAAAATATTTATAATCTTAGTACGTATATTTCAAATAATACATTAGGAATATTTGATACACATTGTGCAATCATGTATACAATCGATCATATTTATGTCTTTTTGGTTAATGTTAGATTCGACAAGGATAACTTGTTTTTTTAATACACTAGTCTATTTTAGTCTGCTGTGGAATTTATATGTTAAACTAGCGATTTGATATACACGAGTTGGACTTTTATTGAGCTGGAATTTATTTTAGAAAAAAAGCTATGAAAACACAGGTTGAGTCACATGAAAGCAGCGGAACTTTATATATATAGAGAATTAATGGCTTATGACAACGGATTATTAGTATTAGTGAAAATAAATATTGCTGCTACTAATAAGTGGTTCGATTTGTGAAAATAATATTAAATTAAAATTATGAGTAAAAAATAGATAAACATAATATACGTGTATTGATGAGTAATATATACAAAATAATTGTAAATTTGTACAAGAAATTGAATTATTTATCATATATGCAATCCTAGTGTTCGTTTTAAAAAAAATATTAAGAAATTCACTAAATAAATTTGTTAACAAAGACATCTTATACTCTATCTAAGTATGTAAAAAGCCTTTTAGATTTGCGAGAAAACGCACTGTATAAATCTAATCTAATGACAGGTATATTTAACTCTTGTTAGTTTAATAGTTAACATAATACTGAACTCTTGTTCACTTGGTCTGAGGGATCCTGAATAAGTGTAATATAATATAGCTTTAACCCAATAGATTCTAGATTATTATATGTATAATATAATTTGAATGAAGGTGTCGGTGAGTGTGGGTGCATTTTAAATAAATAAATAAATATAAATAAATATCGTAACGCCTTCCCTATTGGCTGGAGTCCCTTTATAAGGGGTTGGCCAGGCCACCTTGGCCTTTACGGGAGAATATAGTAGAGATGGTTTCCCAGGCCACCACACAGCAATGAGTACCTAAGATCTAGTTTGCTAAGCTAGATCTACCAAGTGACTCCGGTGCCGTGAATCGAACCCGGGAGTCTTCACTCACGAATCCGTTACACTAACCACTGGGCCACAAGGCGGGCTATGGTTAATTACACAAAACATAATTAGCCCTTTTCATAGGATAGCTGACGAGTTAAAGTTGCACATCCCTGGTGCACAGAGAATTAGTAGTTATATTTTATGTGCCGCAAACAAATAGTGAGTCACTGTTTTTGGATTGCATAGTATAAATCGTGTCACGAAGGCACATTTGTAGACGACGAGTACCAATTAGAGTTGCATCTAGTCCATTGCAATATATTCCACATACTCTACCATCGATATTTATACACAAATTGCCAATACGTCTATTAATTGTTCCCATGTA
The DNA here is from genome assembly GCA_022606485.1 of Agraylea sexmaculata. Classification (NCBI taxonomy): domain Eukaryota; kingdom Metazoa; phylum Arthropoda; class Insecta; order Trichoptera; family Hydroptilidae; genus Agraylea; species Agraylea sexmaculata. The sequence goes on from JAGTTH010001678.1 coordinate 56,687, forward strand.
ATTGAATATCAATAGATCTGGTATTACCCAAATTCATAATACAGCCTGAAATAAAATGAACAGTGTGTGTAGCTAAGAATTATTTGACGTAAATTAGTAATTTTTATCAAACGGAATGTTAACTCCTTAAATCGGTGTCGTATAATCATTGTTACCTTATATGAAAAAGGCCATGTATACACTTAGTGTATTGTGATAGGAATTTTAATACTAGATAAATATGTACATGCCATGAATTAAAATAATTAAATCGTCCAATACATTATGTTTTAATATCAATTTATTGATATTTATTATAATGTAAGTTTAATGTTCTTTTCATATTGAAGAATTTTAAATAATTATATTTCTTATGTTATATTTTTAATTTACATGTTATTATACATGGACATTTACATGTTATTATACAATTACTTTATTGCTTTGCAAACAAAACGAAGTTGGGATTCTTGTATTTATATAATATGTATTCGTATTCTTAAAATAATTTTCTCCTGTATTCTTTTAATAAAAAAGTTAAGCAAAATAAATAATTATGCTAAATAACGCAGAATCAGACGACATATGAAGTAAGTGTTTGAGATCATAAAGCAAAAAGATTTTTATTATTTTATTTAAAAAAATCTCTCATTGTATATTTATTGCATGTCTGTTTTGATTTTTGTTTTTCTATATACATATTCCAAAAAGACTTAAGAGCACACAGATTTTTTTGGCACTTACGATATTACACGCTGGAGCAGGCGATATGTATTTAGTCATAAATTATATCGCAATTGGGTTTTTGTAACATTTTCCTATTTATTACAATAATGATTATTTTAATAAAATGTGACCTTTAATAAAAAGATAATGATCATCATGTTAAAATACGTATACAGACTGATTGATGCCTGTAAGCTTAATTTTACCCTCATTAAGTATTGTATCAGAACATTATTATAAATTGAAATAATTAGACTGATTTCATAACCGGTGGGCATGTTTTTTTACATTCATCGTAAGATATGATTGGTTATTGGTTATTTGATTTAAAATATGATATATAATTAATACAAAAAGATACTTTATTATTAAGTGGTGACTGACTGAAAAAATATTTTTTTCAATCAATTACTCCTTACCCATTTATTACCTTTTTGCATTCGTCGTGTTAGCGTATTTCGATTCCGATCAAATTATTATACAACAGTGGATTTCAATGTTATGGATACATCTGATATCTTTATGAAAGTATTAGTCTATAGGTTATAAAAATGTGTAGATCATTGATAAAGAGTACCCATGAGCCGAGCGTGGTATGGGAGAACCTTAGAGATATCCCATTGGATTAGCAGTAGCTGTAGCAGTTGCAGCAAGTCTACTTTCAGGTCGTCAATGGCTCCCGCTGAGGCAATTTTCCAAAGCCTGCAAAACTGTTCTTGGGATGTAGTACTTTAGTATTGGTTGACAGGGGCTTCGAAGCAACTTAGTCCTGGCTACTACATCACAGCATATAATTGCAGCCCACCGCTGCACTCTACGGTCAAACTTTCACCATGACTTTACCATCCTCTCACTATTATTACTGCTTACTTTATGGTTACAACATTTCCTTGTCATACTACACACACCATGATAGCGATTAACTATAATCGTATTTAATGGAGCTAGTTAGTGATCGGGACTCTATGGGAATAATAAAAGTCCATGAAGATGTGCGTTCAATCGTTACCAATTAAAATAAACACATATTTTATAAACAAAAATTAGGTTACATCTTATTGTCCTTATTTTTCGAACGAATGGGCTGCTTAAGAGTAAAAAAATCACCTATTATATCTGTCTCTTCCTTTGTTTCTACAGGGTGCCAACCTGTTCTTGTGCACACGTGCAGTTTAATATACAAGTTTTTAATTCGCAAATACAAAAAAATAAAATAAAAAATATGAATTACGTATTTAAAAGACACAATCACTACCGAATACTTCACAGAAACAGCTGATTCAAAGATGATCTCGATTCCAAAAGCACTACTAATATTTTAATTTTTTATAAATATTTAATATACTTTTTCGCTTATTCTAGTGATACCCTACCACCTCTTAAAATATTCTCAGTTAATTCAAGTCCACCCTATATAAGTTTGTATCTATATAGAACTGAGCCACATATTGTTTGTATGAAACGTCTAAAAATGTTGATTTTTAATCATTAGTTAACCCATTAAGTGAGACTTTTTCGAAATAGTAAAATAGTCCTATTTGACCGGCAACTAATGTAGATTCATCCATTATCTATAACACATTTCATGTCTCTGTCAATAGAAGGTAAATTATTATATTTTATAAATAATAATTAAACCTAGTGACACGTGACAGGCAGTGTTACCAGATTGAATATGTGGCTCAGATCCATAAATACTTAAGAGCACACCGATTTTTTTGCACCAAATATTCTGTAATTATAAGTGTCATCAGTGGTTTTCCAGACTACCCAAAAAGCATGAATTTTAAGTAAATGGTTTATAATTTCTTGGATCGTTTGTTTATTTAGTTAGAAATTCAACACTGCATAGATACTTAAAATTAATTATGGTGGTAGGTATCGGTTCCTGTAGATGACATAACGATATTTTGGTTTAATATGAAAGTTTGTTACTTGATATAGGGTTGTGGGTAATAGTTTTAGTAGCAGCTGCTGCTGGGGTGTTAGCAGTATAAGGTGTTTATCAAAAGGCTGTATTAGTTTTCTATTGAGAGAGAGACCGTCTTGCCTCAATTAGTTTATTGGCAGTAAAACCACCACCGCAAGTGTTCCCTGACACCATTATGCTGCTGCTATATAATCACCTGATAAAATACCTTCGCTTCAATTTAAATAACATTCTCACGGTGTCGTGGTTATGAGGTGCAAATATTAATACCCATTGTGGCTGATTTATGTTTCTAATAAATTACATGTCTATATAAATCACAGAATTTGGGATTACCGGGTCTTTGTGTATTTAATTATTTTGTTTATTTAGAATACAACTATTTTGAGTTAAATTAAAATACAAAATGATTAAGCACTAACATTTATACGTGGACATTCCTATGGTAGAACACGGATGTAGTGACTTATTCTTTTATAACTTCTATAACCAGCGTAATAGCTGAGGGGATAAGACCCGTGGTTAAAAATACTATGGTTTTGGGTTTAAATCCCACTCAAGTAAAGAATTTTTAAATTGATTTGATCGGTTATTACGACTGGGAGATTGGAAATAATATTAATAAAATTCCAATCGATCGTCTTGGTCCAGGTTTACTCTGATTTCCTGGATTGTAAGGTAAATACCAAGGTGATTATTAAGTCAGACAGAGCCGCTCTGTCGGTGACTGAAGTAATAGTTAAGATCTCTCTAAAATAAAAAGCTCCTTGGGGCGTAAATAAATAAATAAATAAATATGCCTTTTAAAAATAAATCGGGATGTACCAATAAATTTACATGTGTATTGTTATCATACATTTGATGTGGCCTTCACTAATACATGCGAATATTATACATATACTTCACATGTATGCGTGTTGTGACCACCTGCAACATTGTAGTTCCTAAAATCCAACACGTAATGACATATTATTTGTCGTTGAATATATCAAGCAACTATTAATGACGCACTTTACCGTATAAAGTGAAAGACGGTGTAATATTATTAGAAAGATCAAGTGACAGATAAACAGTACGACCGGTAAAAGTATTACTAAAATTTTAGTGCCAAATTAATCATCTTCTCATATGTTTTTTTAAATTTTTATTATTATTATTGGCACTTTTATATGAATATAAGTTCATTTAGATGTAAACTCATATGATTTAAATTGTACCCTGTATAGAAAGAAGGGAGTCTTCTTCAAGTATCTAAATATACAATTTAACTTGAAATTTAGTGTAATTTACATCAGATGCACTAGTAGCAAGTAGATTAACAAACTTTGAAGACAATAAGGTGATATAATCAGTTTTAATCAATAAGCAAGGTGTATAAAGTGTACGATCAAAGACTATGTGGGCAGATTGTAGTTGTGGAGAGGACAAGTGGTAACAAGTAGTCCAACTGCGATACTAACAATCTCCATAACTAATAAACTTTGACAATAATTACAGAGACGTTTGACTAAGTCCCGCTTTACTGAATTTGTCTGATTTATCATTCAGGTGTGGTGCAGAGTGTTACTAGTATTACATATTTGCACATTATCGATTTATTAATAACAATGGGTGATGTGATTATGAGGGGTGGGTTTTCGTACAGAAAGGCGTATTTTGATGATCATAATATATATTATTATTATAAATATAATAAAATTTAGCTTATAGTGAAATCATTTTTAAATAAATTAAATTCTAAACTATTTTGTTATACGTTTAATTGATACTACTAGGTTGTTCTATTTCCAATTGTTTCAATTTTGGATTTTTTTTTTTAAATTGTAGACGTGTCAATAACTAAATATAATTTTCTAAAGTTTAGTCTTGCTACGTGGCACTAAAATGAATATAGAAATATTTCAACGTGATGAAAGTAAATAAAGTGTTGATTATTCTTTGGGATATGTCTCATTTGTGTAAAACCAAATTTGATTCGATTGGATTATTAGAAATTTACACTTTATTTTAAAAAATAATATCAATTTTGGAAGTCCATTGGTAAAATACACTTAAATTTCCTCGAGGCATATTTGGTTTTATTTACATGTCTTATGATTGGGTTAGTCGGGAAGTTAGTCATTTTAGTGTAATGTTTTTTACTCAAATCTGCGATATTTGCTTTGATCATTTGTAACTTAATGTCCTCTTGGACTTCTTTAATAAATGTGCCAGGTTCAAGATCTAAGGCCATCTTAAGACACTTGTTTTGAACAATTTAAATTTTATTAATATGAGTTTATGCCGCAGTAGACCAAGCTGGGCATCCATACAAGAGAATCGGTCGCTAGAGTCGGTTATTGGTAGGAATGTGTTGGGGTTTATCAGTTTTTTTTATTTATATTGAAAACCGAGGGTCTCATCGCTGAAAAACACATAAATGAAGATAGTTAAGTTTGTCAAACTGTTGATTTGATTGATGAGAGATCATTCAGAGTTTGTAAGAAGTTAGATGGTGGTGAATAGTGGTGATAGGAATGCAGTAGTCGGAGGTGGAGTAGTTAGTAGAGTTGACATCACTAGCCAATTAGAGTAGAGTCCTTCTTGCACCTGCCAACATCCACAAAGCTGACCAAGTCTCCACAATAACGCTTAGGTTCTATCAAAGGATCGTCTATCTAATTGACCTCCCTACCAAACCTTACAGAATCACTACTGCATCCATTGGAACCTGCTTGATAGAAATTAAAACACCTTACTGTAATTTTTAATTGAAATTTTTTATATATGTATGTATATGTTAAGTAAATTTTATTGATACAAAACCTGTATAGAAATATGGGTCAATTTTTTGTGTTAATAAGGATGTGGCGTGTGTATTTAAATTTACATAAAAGTGCATGGTTGAGAGTAATTTTATGCATTGTTTATTGATCGAGCTTGAATATTTACCATAACAAGAATAATCGTTAACATACCTACTTACTTCTACAAGTGGATTTTGGAATTTTTTTCCATAAATTATGTTATGACTTATTAATTATTTTAAATATCAATTGATTGTACTCCGTATTAAATTAAGTAAAAGACTAAGTCTATAAACTTAATCTTGTAACATCTAATCATAATGTATCAAAACATTGTATGCAAATTATATTTAATAAAGAAATTGTAAAAAAAACATACCTATTTCATAAATGATTAAGGTTACTACAGAATGCCTTATTTTATATCCATAAAAATATATAACACCAAAATTAAAAATAATGTTTATTACACACATCAAGGTATAATGTTTCGTTGTGGGTATTCTTAAAATGATATTTCTCAAAGGGTTTTAAAGTGTCATCGTGTTTGTTTGTGAAATAGAGTTAAAAAAAGAGACCTGAATTTCATAATGTACGTTAACGGTGGCTTCTTATTTGATTAATTAACCGTACATACGACACAGCAGTTTTTTTCACTGGTGCCTGAAAAGGTAATTTTCTAAAGCTAATATTTTATGGCGCAGTTTAATATGAATTTGAAAGTACAATATTGCAAGTTGGTAGTAAACACAGCTATCTAACCCAGTACTAATTAACTCAGGTGCGAAATTACTGACAGTGTCTACGCTTAAACTGTGTTAGTATATGGCGTAGCATCCCCAATGTCTACGACACCCACTCACCGGAACTATTGCTACGACATACACTACTGTGTGACATGAATCTCAAAGCGCGTATCTAACGTCGTAGATCAGCATGCTTCATCGAATCTCACATCTGAACAAATATATACATATATATATATATATATATTAATAATCAACTTCAATGCTTAATATAATGATAGTACGATTTAATAATACAGGGGATTTTTTCACATAATTTCTTTTTACCGGAATCATGTGATGAGTTAATTACTTTTATCTATTAAATATTAACAAGATAAGATATTTTAATTAGAATGATGTGTTTTTAGTATGGTATATGTGTAATAGCACATAATAAAAATTTACAAATAAACATAATGTTCGCTTTCATTAAAATCTAAATCTATTGTGAGAGTGCAACGTTTTATCATTTTATAAAAAAAAACTACTATCATTAAATATATATTACTTAGTACTGCTTCGTGAGAATGTCTCAATCGTGTCTTATGATTCCATTAATGCACAATATCAGTTATATTTGTTGCGCTTGAATTCAACTTAGATTTGTAACTAAAAATATGATATTTGAAAGAAATCAGCGCTTGGAGGATTGTTTGTTATTTTCTATTAAAGGATAATTAATAGCTTCTAGAGTAGTGGATGCTAGGAATAAAAATGAGTCGATTGAAGAACTTGTATTCATATAAAACTGGGAGAACTTATTTGTTTATTTTATTATAAAGCAAATAAACCGATTTCGGAGAATATTCTTCAGCGTTTTATTCTTATTATTTACTGTCTCTTATGACACGTAGATTATATACAAGTTTATTATTATTTATGATATTTTGTATTATAAAATGTCAAAACAAGATTTACAAATCGAGTTTCAAGAAGATACAGGATTAAAAAGTCAACCAAATATCTTTAGCCCATCATTTTGGGCCTATTAAATGAAATACAGTATATTGCATGGTTTGATGGCAATCTAATATTGTAGTTTTTATGTAATTGTCCCAAAGTTTGTAGGTTAATATTCAAAACAAATAGTGATTAAGCAATAGCCGAAACACCACTATACGACTAATTTGGTTTAAATGGGTTTCATTAGGGTGATTACGTTTTAATTGTAGATGGTAAACCCAATCAAAAGAAAGCTAGTTTATTGAAGATTGTGTGATCGTTATCGAAATGCCTGATGTATTGTATTTTTCTGAAGATACATTTAACCGAGAATGTAATGTTTTCAGTATTGATTACAAATGTCCTTAGAGTGGCATTGAAATGGTTGACATGTATGTAATCTTGGTGTAGCATTGAAAGGAGAACACATTGAGTAGAGCCTTCAGGAGTAATTGATAGCGGCATTAGAGGAATACTGTTCGATTCAGACCAGAGAACAGGACATAAGGCTTAACTCACTACTACTATTACTATTACTGCCATTGATCTGCTCCTACAATCTTTGACATATTGACAAATACTCCCTACCATCATAATAAACATATAATAAATCTATTATAATTTCTCCTATAATTTTGATACCAGTTGAATAATTTTACACCAATTCATTAATCATTCAATGTAAAATAGACCTTTAAAGGTAAAATATTTAATGACTGAAGTATCAGAATAATCAAGAATACCCATTTATCTGTTTTTGGAATATATTACATGGAAAAGCGAAAAAATACATTAAAAATAAGAAATTAATTAACCAATTCCACAGTTCGGCTCATCTGTTACTGGTAACCCTATTTCTTTCCGCTACCAAAAATAAGACACTGTTATTCTTTATTTAATTGTAATTTAAATGATACCTTAAATATAAAAAAATATGTTATTTTTTTAATATACCATACTGTATAAATATTTATATTTTATTTGTTTCTCACAATCCCGTCAATAAACAATATCAGTTTTATTTACAGAATTAATGCGACTTAGACTAGCGGTTAAAGGGTTTTTTGTTATTTTTTTTATTATATTATGGCTTCTGGAGTGTTTGAGATTATGAATAAAAATAAATCAATTGCAGAATTTGTATTCATGTAAAACTGGGAGAACTTAATTAATTTGAAGTGCTTATTCTATTATAAAGCAAATAAACCGATTTCTGAGAATATTCTTCAGCGTTTTATTATTAACATTCACTATTTCTAATGCCAAGTAGATAATATATAAACTAAATATTTTAAATAAATAAATACAAAGATATGCAACCATTCCTATAACGTAATAAAACAAATAACCAACCTTTCAATGGTTATAATATGTATATGATTTTCCTTTTAGTGTTGTAAAATAAATTTGCGACTGAGAAATATTTAATACTGAATGTAAATCTTCTTCTTTGCGATGCAAGAAAGTCGGAATGACAAAAAATGTATATAAAAAGGGAACGTGTAATGCATTTCGTCCGTAAGTCGCAAAGACGGAGAGTAGAGATAAGCAAATGCGTTGAAAACCACAACACAATGTATTATATATATAATATAAATAAATATTATGTGCATGTAATAATAAATATATTTATAAATATGTATTGTAGATTTTGCATTGCGCTGACAGCGAAGGGAGACTTTTCAGACAACTTATGAAATATTTTCTACAACAAAACACTTACAACATACAATATTACATTATGTCTTACTACTAGATTTTTTATTTGGTATAATTTTGCCCACATAATCAATCAGTGTAAATCTTTGTCGTACTTTGTTTTAGAAAAATGGTATTTGTTTGGCCAAGGGACCGGAAAGATTTTTACGCTTCTTTGTGGTTTCAGGTGCATTCTCATTTGCACACAACTGAAATATTTCTTTCAGTCCCACACAAGGACTTGTCCCTGAGAGGACGTTCTTTCCCTTCTTCCCTCAAGAGGATTCTACTGCTTTTACCACAAATATGTAGGAGGAATACGAACACATATGTACATACATAATAAAAAAATATTTTGAGAAAGAATCCAATACATTGAGACTCGAAACCAAAACAATATAAATAATTTTAAAAATATAATTTTGCAAATATTTATCAATAATTAAATAAATATATGCAATTCATATCTATCAATCAATTAAATCCAATCACACTCTTATATACTTGCTTTTTTAGATTTTATACCGAAGGGCTTTTGAGAGGATTTTTACAAAATTGGTTTTTAGACACAACAACGTGTTAATTTATTGTCTGTCGGTGATATTAACTATTACTAGTTACACAGCTCACCGACTTAATAATCAGTATTTACCTTACAATACAGGAAATTAGAGAAAACCTTCATCAAGACGATAAATCGGGATTCTCCCAGTCGTATTAACCGATCAAATCAAATAAAAAATCCTCGAATTGAACTCATGACCATTGTTTTTGTAGCCACGCGTTTTATCCCCTGAGCTATTAAGTTATACATATATATTTTGTGAATATAGATTGGTAAGTAATAAATTTTATCTTTACAAAAGCTATTCGAGAAGATCTAAAGATTATGCTTAGGCCCCTCGTATATTTATTTTCGTTTATTGTCTCTTTAGAAATATTTTTGAAAATATAATAATATGCAATTTTAATTAAGATTTATTTTTTATTATAAATATATTAAACTTAATCTTAATCAATGAATAATCAGTCCATTGTAATTATTATTATAAAATAGTTAGAGATATGAAGTGCTGAACAAGATGCGAGGATTTTAATGGTTATATATCTGATATTCCACCAAAATTGTTTCATTTATTCGATTCCTGTTTTACATAATATTATTTTGCACATGTCAGAGTGATTGAACTAAAAGTTGCGATATTTTAAGCATATTCTGTTTATTTATGTTATTGTTGTTTTGTATTTGGTTTCACCTCAGAAGAACTAGAATTCCATTTCAGGCTTGAAGCGTCAAAGTCGTGCAAAGAGTGGTGAAAAATGCATTGGGAATTTAAATTTAGGACACATATACATTTGTTCCTCACTCACACTATCATCATTATTTATTATATTATATAAAAATAGTGTTTGGTAATAATGAGTATTGAAATGTATACCGTGAGAGAGTTGACCTGGTGTGTTGAAAAGTTGTTGTGTTTGAGTATAGGAGCTCCTCTTCCTGTGGGACCCCATTAGTTTTCAGACCATTGTGGACGATACACATATCTGCAAGAGACCGTATCAATTTACACTGAGCCATATATAAATGTAGGTATATTCTGTTATTACAGTACTTCGATAGTATGGAAAACCTTTTAGGTGATACTGTTGTGAGTGGCCGTTTATGTTATGTGTTTGGGGCCGAGACAAATTTCCCTCGTTATCCGATATGATGTTACATTTTGTGGTTCAATACAATCGTTACATATTATTAGTCGATTTTTTATTATTTTTAATATAAAAATCCTATGATGATATTTTGGGAAATGGATTGCACTGGCTGGATTACACTTATGCCTGTAACGGCATTGAAAGCAGTATAACAATTTTTTGGTCAAAGAAAAACAACTTAAAAATAATATAAAAAAAAACAACAACATAAAATTTATAAAAAAAGAACAATAGAAAGCAGAAAGAAGAAGAGCATCAATCATGATGTGCATTGCAAGAGGGATATTATTTAAAAACTCAATGTCATAGAAAATATATAATATAATTTTATTAAAAGAAGGGAAGGCAACGCAAACATCTATTAAAATGGCAACGCAAACATAATTTAAATACTTTTTAATATTAATTTAATTAACATTAGTTGATATTTATCAATTATGAGTGGAAACAATATTTATTCCTTCTATGATTAAAAATTGTCTGTTATTCTTCATTGATACTGTTTAATTTTATTTTTTTAAATAGTATAGAAAAATCAATATTTGTTTTCTAATATTAACCCAAACTTCCTATAAAACATTTTAAATGTTAATTGTATAAATAAAATTATTTGAATATGAAATTGATTGAGTACATAAAATTATTTGTAACCGACGAACGTGCTTTTTTAACATTAACCACAAGATATGTTTGTTATTAATTTATATAAATATTGGTTGAATATATTAAAAAACAGTCACATATTTACCAATAAGGATTTTTATTGTTAAAAATAGTCTGAAAAATATTTTTTACAGTTATTTTCGTATTTGTGGCATATGCGCACTATTGAATTATTCGGAATATGAAGAAAGTGGAATTTCATCTAATATAAAGTCAGATTCACAGGAAATAGTTTTTATTTGAATTAATGGCTTTAGACGTGATGATCAGTTCTTACAATATCTGTCAAAAAAATAAAATATTCCTACAATATTATATGATTATATTATTGTCGATATTATACATTTAAATATTTACGATTTAAAGATATACGTTTATTCATCAATTTACATTTATATTTAAGCAAAGGGTATTCAAATACAGTACTTTATATAAAAAAATAGGCATGTGTTTATTTTGTATAATATAAAAAAATCGTTTCGGCATATTTACTGCGAAAAAACGCCTCGTAGGTTGTATTTTAGGAAAGGGCCTCTCATCAGGCAAATAAACATGTTTGTTTTAAATGCGTCTGGTGGATTATAAATTTTATCTTTTTAACTTTCATTTGAATTGGCTGTTGTGTAGCGTACATTTTATACTTGTGTTTTTTGTAAACCCTCGACCAGTAGCCAGTTAACATTTAACGTGTCGTTTTTTATATGCGAACCGAATGGAAAACGCAGTTGACTTTAATGACGTAAAAAACGGATAGCGGACCTGGTGACTATGAAATAAATTTTCTGCCATTCCGTTGCACAATACTGCATTTACTGTTCTTGCTATTTTCTTCGTTTGAATATTTATTGTCCCGGAAAGTTCATAGTGAAATAATAAATAATCAATCGGCCGCAGCGTGAGATAATCCCTGAGGATTAATATTTAAATTCTATCAATAATCAATGATAAAGTAAAAACATGGATGGATCTTTTAGCTTCAAAAACACACGGTTCATCAATATTTTACAAATATAATACTCCAGCTTGTCATATTGTGAAATAGGGAGAATAATAGCTCAGGGGATAAGACGCGTGGCTAAAAATACTATTGTCATGATTGAGATCGGGAACAATATTAATAAAAACCCGATCGATCGCTTTGATCCTGGTATACTCTGATTTCCTGGATTTTAAGGTAAATACTGAGGCGATTATAAGTTCGGTGACCTGTGTAACTAGTAGTAGTTAAGATCACTGAAAGACTAAAAAGCCATTTATACCTAAATTGACGTTTTGAATGTATTATATTAATGAAAACATTTAGATTGGATTATAAATCATAAATTCAAAAATCTTTGCCCTTTAACAAAATAACTATTAGCTATTATTATTATTTTAATTTTATTGGTAAAATATTGACACGAGCTTGTTTATATTTGATTTAATATTTTGCTATGAAAGTCATACAAAAGCTTCGGATTAAGTGTCTCGGTTTACTGTTTGTATAACATCGGGTACTCAATTTGATCCACACTAGAAAAAACATTCGAATTTCGGAATCACTTCAAACAAAACACACGCGAGATAGAAAACACAAACGAACACTTGGTTTTCTCCAAAATTTATCAAAAACCAACATTGTCGGATGTGTACATATAAATGTATGAAAGAGGACAGTATTAATCGGGAAACAGTTATTGTTTTAGTATATTGTCAGGTGAATTCTTGTTTATACGGCAGAGTCTACAATAGGTACAAAAAAAACGTAAATAAACCGTCGGTTTTGAACCAATGAAAAAAAAAAACACTCGCATAAACCGTAAACTGAAAAAATTGTGCCGACATGTATTTTAAGGCCGGGAGGAATTTTTAATTTGGCCACATTACTCTTTCATGAGACGCGCACTGAATATGAAATGACCATTGACATCGTATAAAACCAACAATGGAATATGAAATACAAAACATTGATTTATGCCGAGATTCGTTCAATTATTGTGTTTTTTGAATTAGTAATAAAAAAGTATAGTAGTTTGCGTGTAGTAATGATAAATGAGGTTGCACATTTGAAGGTGGCTTGTGGAGCGTTGGTGCTTTATTAGAAAAGTTCAGCAGGCAATAGTGGATGTTTCTACTAACTATGTATAATGTAATGTACAACGCTGATTTTCATAGTCTAGGACCTCTGACAAAGATTTGTTCGCTATTTGTTCTACAAGTTGTGCAATATGAATATTTTTAATATAAAGCACACTATCAAAGTTGTATACTGACATAAGCTTCAAGATGAAATTCCACGAGAATTTACAATTTTATATTACATATAAAAGTCATATAAATAATTTAAAATAATACCTACCTATAGCATTAAAATAAAAACACATATAAACAGCAAATAAATTCTTATAATATAAAGAAGTGAAAAATGCATAAAAAATCTTAATCTTTTACGTTTAAAATAAATATAATATAAAATTATATTATAAGAGACGCCTTGTGGCTCAGTGGTTAGTGTAACGGATGAGTGAAGACTCCCGGGTTCGATTCACGGCACCGGAGTCACTTGGTAGATCTAGCTTAGCAAACTAGATCTTAAGTACTCATTGCTGTGTGGTGGCCTGGGAAACCATCTCTACTATATTCTCCCGTAAAGGCCAAGGTGACCTGGCCAACCCCTTATAAAGGGACTCCCGCCAATAGGGAAGGTGTCACGGTATAAAAAAATATAATTTGAAATATTTTAAAAAATGCAGTATAAAAATCTGGAATTATTATGCATTATAAAATTAAATACATCTAAAAATATTATGAAATTATTTAATATTTTCAAATGCTCTGATTTGTTTTTAATACGAAGATATTAAGTTGTTTGTTTTTTCATTCGAAATAAGTTTGAATTTTAATAAAATTATTAATAAAATAATATAATGCGGTTTTCATACGATGACAACACTCATCACAATATTTAAAAAGCGATTTATACTGTTTTTTGGGAATTGTCATTTATTATGCATTATTAAATATCTCTAATATTATTTTGAAATTAATTTAATATTATTATCAGTTAAATACCCGTTTCGAGATTTTAGATATGCATTAATTGCAGTAAAATATTAATATGAAATATTATTCATCCATCTGGTAACACTGATGGTTGAAAGACCCGCACATACATACACATACCCTATACAATTATGTACATTATATTAAATAATATAATTACCAACGAAGAATACAATGGAGATTCACGTTATGAGCTGGTACAGAGTGAAGGTATGTGTTTATGGGTTGATGCACGGAAATACATCGTCTCAAAGTTTAAAATTGGCGCTCCTGTCCGAAAGTGTGCTTCCTTTTTGGTGTCGGCTTTGTTTGGTGTTGTTGCACTAACTTCCTGTTTTTCGATCTATAGCCGTGGCAAAATGGCCAAACGGCAATAGATGGGTATATGTACACACACAACACATACTACTTCTTTATATGGGCCTACAGAGAATGTCCATTAAACTTCGGATATTGCAACCGGCCGCAAATTTGTGCTCTTCCTTTTTCTATAACTGTAGTTGAAACAAACGATTGTTTGTACGTCCGACCCACTGTTTCCCAAAAATAGACGTGGGCGTATTTGTTAAGCTTTATTAATCTTTGAATAATGAACATTTTAGTAGGCGCTTGTATATAGGCAATCAGCGTTACATATTTTGTTGTGTTTATTGTTTTTGTTTTATTATCTTGTTAATCAATTTGTCTTTAAGCTTTGTCCAGATTTATAATCTCCTTACTTTGAAACGATCTATCAATATTATATTAATATTGTTTCTATCTTAATAGCTGAAATATTTATGAAATAATTTTTAGTTAAATGATGTAGATTTTATTATTTTTTTGATTAATATGGTGATGATAATAACTTATGATAGATACAGGATTAAAAAAAATATATCTGGCTTCGCATATTTAAGCGTTTTTATAAATTTTATGACTTTTATGACGAAAAATACACAAATTCTGCGATATTTTGTTATTTTTTTTTTAATATCAAATTATTTAAATCAGCATCCATTATCATATGATTATACATTTAAATATAAACCATTCAATCAATTATGGGGAATTTTAAGTAGTTATTTTGATAAAACGAGATACTCAATGCATCTATAATACATTGCTCAATTTATGCGTGTTTACGCAGTTTTTTTGCATTGTGAATAACAAATTTGTTTTCATTGTTTGGCTCTTGTTGTAAATGCTTCAAATAATTCGATCTAAGTCTTTAATTATATTATTTAAAAAATACTCTTTGATATTTTCAAAAACGTATATGATTATAATTTCAGCTTGTTTAATGATAACATGTGAATAGATCGAGGAAAAAATTGAACATTTCCACGAAAGAAAGCCTCAAGGCATGTGGTTAGAGCATCGAGTCTTTGTATAAAAATGATCTTTTTATGAAAATTGAGTTGGAAAAAATGGGCTCCGTTAGAATGAACAAACTATATTGCGGTCAAATAAAAAAAACACCTTTTTTGTGGAGGATAAAGGATTCTGTGATGAATTTTGCAGCATATATGTTCCGAGTTGGAGTTGTCCGTCACAAGGTTCATGCGATGATTTATTCAACGAATCGTTCTTTTAACTGCGTTACTCTGACTTTTGTAGCCAAGATTTTAAGTGATGTCTATTTTGTTCTTTTCTCCACTGATTCTAGTATATTCTAACACTTCAAACTGGGTATTCATTAATAATCCATAAATATTCTTACTCAATTGCATAAACAACTGATAAGCTGTTTGCGAATTACACTCTTATAAGATAAATGCATTTTTTTATATTTATTTATTTATATATTTATTTATTTAAATATAAATATAAATTAGAACATAGAAATGTGACATGTTATTTTGATAAAAAAACACAATAATTATATTAAACGTCTTACTTATTAAGGCATGTATAGAATAGAAAATGGCAGTAAACGGACACCACAATTATCTGGAACATATAAACAAGTAGTTTAATTTAAAAAATATAACTTTCAATTTCGTTCTCTAAGGTTTAAGTTATCTTGACCCTTGAAGTAAACCATTGAATAGAGAGAGTAATATCAATAAAATACCCCTCGATCACTAAGATCTAGGTTCACTTTGATTTTCTGGATTTGTAAGGTAAAAATTGAAGCCTAGTAGTACGTGTGTAACTGTAATAGTTAAATATTCGTATATGAATGACAGTTAAATAAAAAAATAATCAATGCTGTGTCAAAACTGAATGACTTCTATAAGAACCCTAACGTGATTAAACAAATTTTTCTGATATTTAGCTCATTAATCCCAGATATACTTAGTCGCATCAGTTTGTTTGTTCCCCAGAAATATACGCGCTGTCGCTCTCACTCCTTATTTGTAACCCCTAGGACCCATACTAACATACTCCGTCACTCCCCATTAACCAGATACATAGTTCTTTTGAATGAATGGAATGCCAGTGGGTTTGAAAATGACATATTTGTCATGTCCTACTGTGCATTCATGAGAAGTATGAAAGAATTCCTTAAACTTAAGCATTGTTGATGTTCTTTACTTGATATTTTTATAATATGTTCTATTTCTTATATATTTATGTTTTTTTTATCTTTTCTGTTTATATACTTACTTCTATAATAATCATGTCCATCATTACCGCATTAGGTTTTTCCTGTAATGGCAAGGTGATGATGATTCATGCTTTGCTATTATGATTGATTATATATATATATATATATATATATATATATATATATATATATATATATATATATATATATATATATATATATATATATATATATATATATATATATATATATTAGATAAATAAATAAATTAATTAAGATTCGGTTATAAGAACTGTTTTTATGTTTAATAAAGAAAGTGAATTCGTCATTTAATGTTATATGTTCATCCAATTAGTTTGGATTTATGGATGAATCCAGGCGGGCTAGAAGAAGGGTGTGTTGTAAATGAATGGAGTCCAAGAATTATAGATAGGTGGTAGGCGAGGGTGGCTGGTTCGAGACCCTGAGGAGTTGCATAAGACAGTGCGTGACACTTTGTAATAAATTTTGTCTCCGCCGAGAGCGACAAGTAAGCATTCCTTACGTAAACTCTACTCTCTAAAAACATATGAGCCTCTTCGTAAATTGCTACAACCATCCAATTCATATCTATTCAGACCTTATTTTGTCTACACAGACAATGGAAAAACACAGTGTTCACTTAATATGTATCACATAGCTGAATAACCAAATGAAGCCAACGACGAGAACATTTGAATAAAACAAACAAACCACGCACGTCTTTAAGATCTGTCTTACAACATTAACTGATTAATTCCTTTGAGTGAATATATTTTAAAACTATTAATAATTTAACCAAAAAAACAATAATTATATAAAACACTCTTGATTCATTCAATTTAATAATTATATATAAGAACATTTCCAGTAGTCTAAGGAAGTCATTAACTCGAATTTATTTCAATTAGGTCAATCTCTAATGATGCCTACTTCAAGTTGGTCGAAAGCGTTTAAACTTGAACCTAAAAAGTTTTTATAGTCAACAAGATTTTATTTCATATTAAATATACACTATTTATTATTTGATATTAACTAACTTAATAACATAAATTGAGTTTTTAATCAGAAGAGTTATGCTGAAAGAAATGAAATAGTGTCAATTTTTATATTTAATTAATATGGATCGAAAACATTTTGTAAAAGGCAAGCAATGTTAACTTCAACTGTGATATTGGTCAATTTGTAATATTTTTATAAAAATTAACTCTCAACTATATACAAAAGAATGTCAAATTTAAATTTAATAAATAATAATTCGTATATTTGTTTTCAAAACGATTTAAGTAAAAGATTCAATATCATTGCTTTTAAAATTATAGCCTTTGTAATATTTTTAGTATAAAAAATGGAGACTATAGATCTACTATATCTGAAGGACTCATTTCTGTGGGGTGGCCTGGGAAACATGGGCCTGATTTGTGTATTTATTCGAAATGCATAAATGTTTATAAATGTAACTTTACTGTAAAATAAGTGCTTATATTCAAGAGTATGGAGGGAATCTGCGTTGTCGGTCTCATATTTCTTCATAAAGGGTAATGCAATCAAGGAGATAGGTCTGTGTGACAAATAAATGTGTTGGAAAGAGTAACAGAGGACAGGATAAAGGACAGGTGAAGTGTAGAATGTGTTTTGTTGTAGAATCAACGAGTATGTTGTAGAAAGTAGTCTGTACGTAGTCTTACGAGCCGATGGTCACCGGGTTAAAGAAACAACCTTCTATCCAAGTTTATCTTCACTGAGACAAAGGACCTCTCCAATTTTGTTCTATCAAAGGTGACTATTCTTTAACACTGACAATTTCCATTTTAAAATAAACTAAAAATGCTTTGTGCAATACAGAGACCATTTCGTCGTTATTTAGACAAATGCTATTAACTTCATTTGTTACTTTATCAATTTTTTTTGAGATTAAACTTCTCCTTAAATCAAAGCACTTATATACAAAATGTTTTTATAATACAGAATTTTTCAGTTTTGCAATTTTTAATTTTTATTTTAAACAGTTACCGCAAGACCATTTTTCTTCATTTAAAACTACATGATAATCCTCTTTGTATTTACAAAATTCAATTGATAATTAGAAAACATAATATATTATAACTTTAGTTTAGGTTAGCTTTTCATATTATTAATAAAAAAATGTATTTCAATCCCGTTTTCGTGTGTAAAAAAGTCGATACATGCTGTTATACAAATCTTTATCATGTTGAATAATAATATTGATATTGTTTTTATTCTTCTTATCAAAATAAAAAGTTACGAAATACAGAAATTTGTGTAACTCTCTCTTATTAACTTATTACTCGATATAAAGTCCTATTTTTTGGGCTTCAAAGAAAAAAATAGCAAAACTATTTTATTGAGTATATTAAAATAAATATTGATATTTATTATTAAAACATAATATATAATATGGCTACATTATTTGGGTGGGTTTTTTTCAGATAAGTTCACACTTAAGATCGTTCTCTAACTTAGCGTAAAGTATTTAATTCTTTTTAGTAACATTTAACTTAAAATTCTTATGAAACATAAAAAAACAGTATTAATATTTTCCTAGTTATGGTTACCTGATTTAGTGGGTATTGTTAGTGTTTTCTAGTCCTGGTAGGTTTTCTTTGATTCCAAAGCAACGTAATACTATTTTACAAAAGTGTGACTCAAATAGTAAAACACAGAATCTCAGTTCAGGTGAAAATACGTATTGATGCTTTTATACTGCTAGTTAACAATATTTAAATTAGACTCTACATATTATTATAAATTGCACTCTACATATATTTAATTCAGTAAAGTAACCTCTCTGTTAATTTTATGAACGATACATGTGTTCGGTTAAAATTACTTACTCAGATACTATTTGGTCAGTTGAAGCGGTTTCTAGATTACTCTGGGCGATTGAATCAGAAGACAGATTTTTCTGCTCATCTCAGAGTTTATATAAATTAGATTTTCCAGGTAATTTAGCCGCAGTGTAGCTAATGTAGCAAAGTGAGTGGAATTGGCATGGTGTGACTGTACTCGATAAGAGGGACCGTTTTACGACAGAAAGTGTAATTTTTCAAATATCAAGCAATAAAAATTTACACCTACTTGGACTCGAACCTTTCACGGACATTACAAATCTAACCTTATACATTGACCCTTTCGAAATCGGTTCATTTCCTGGTGATGCACCCTTGCCTTGCGAGAAGACCATTTATCGAATATTGACGTTATGAATAAAATACATAATAATCGTTTATCTTATATTAATGTTTTTAATTTTGAAATATAAATGATAATATCACTGTGGTAAGGAGAGAATTTCCTTGAATTATTAAATAAATTTTCAATATTAATAATCTCAATAAATAGGAAGTTTTTGTAAGAATAAAAAATTATTTAAAATACAATCTCTTTATATTGTTTGTAAAATAAAATATGTTATATTTCCCATGTCATTTAATTATTGATTCTTGTATTTTTAAGAGAAATCATTTTTTAATTTGAGAAGACTGTTATTAGACTATTTAGTTATGTATGATATTGCGTAGCGGATCCGTAGCGTAGCGGCTCTGGTGCGTAGAGTCACCGTTGTAGTATGAAAAGAACCTTAGTTTCATTTTTTAATATTGTTTTTTTTTCAATTAATTATTAGATCTAGTCATATTAGAGCATCGCATGCCATATTCGTAGGTCATATTTTCAATATAATATTGTTTTATTTCCGAAAATATCTCTCAATTATTTGAATTTTTATGTGTAAAGATGAAGGAAAATGTGTTGTATATTTTAAAACGAATATTGTATGACGAAAATAATGGCAAATCTCTTTATGTGTGTAACTGGAGTTACGAACAACTAGCACGCAAAGAGTCTGTCGGGAGTCAAGTATGTATATTCCCTAAGGAAGGTGTTGGTGGGTCGTGATCGAGTTACGTTACCGGACCCCTATCCATTATTTGTTTATCATATTTTTTACTTAGAATAGCAGTCACCCTTAGGGATATCCCAAAGGACGTAAATATATGCAAGGAAAGCCCTTTATAGTCAAGCCTTTACGCTCCACACGAGATGCCGTTAAATCACCTTTTATGGCCAACCCTTATGTTTTTAGAACATTTTAAAGTTCACCCTCTCTTATCTCGCATTATTACTCTTTTAATATTACAGCGAATCTGCATTTATGAATCTGATAGCACATCGAGATTTATTTACGTGAGTTTTAGTACAAATTATAGATCGGGTGCTTTTATGGAAAATATGATTTTGAATCAACAATACAGTAAATAACCATCACGTATTAATTTATATAAGTTAACGATACGTTAAAAGGATAATAGTGTCAGAATTCCTACACCTAAAAAAATTATCTTGAATTATTATAAACAAAAAAAAATAGCTTACTTTCAAATATATTATTTTTAAAGAAATATGTATGTTATTTGTAATACTTGGAGTACTTTCGACTACTGACTTGTAGTCATTTTCAGAGACTGACTCTGAATTACTGTGGAAATAACAAATAACATATTTATTTAAATTGTGGAATTCCCTCAAGCAGTTAAAACTATCAGCAATATTATAGAGTTTTTTTATTATACCACTATTTAACTTATTTATTGATGAATATTTGACTAAAAATATTTTAAGCACATACTTGTATTCTGGAATCAAGCGTCAGCTCCTCTAAGGTTGAAATAAATTTGAATAATAATTCGTATCAATTATATTAGAATCTGGCACAATTACATAGTTATTAATAAAAAAAATATTATTTAAAAGCTTGGAGAATCGATTAATTGCGTGTGATTATTTATATGATACAATCATATTACTTGTGTACAGAAACGATGCAACATGCAACAAACGGTTCTGATTAGTGGTAAAAAAGGACATTACAGTTTTGCGGTGTGGCATATTAAATAAACCTTTGGTGAGTTATATCTGATATTATATCTGAGCAAGTGTGCCATTTGTTCTACACATTCATGGATTGAGCCAAAGTTGTTATATCTTTCAAAAGCATAATGAAATACTAAACAAGATGTTTTAATATTTATTATTGATGTCATTTATAATATATTTATGGGTGTATTTGTTTCCAATTAGTGATGAAGGAGGAGATTCTTCATTGTGTACTTACCTACGAACTTGTTGGTTCGGAATTGACTTTGAGAAATGTGCTAAATGAAGTTAAGAAATGTGGTGTAGTAATATAGAGTATGTATGCGGGTGTGCTTAGCAAAGAAGTAGTATTTATCCAGCAATAGATCTGTGCGTTTTATTTGTACTTTTTAACTTGAAGCATTCGAAGGCAATAAATTACACAGTTACTTCGGTTGCGCAACTTTCTCTCTATTCTGCACAAGATCCACTCCTTTTCAGGTTAGATTTTAAACTAATGTACTAAGATTTTACATTTCGCACGATGACATATTTCCCTTTAGTGCCCACAATATGTTTGGGAATATCAAAGAGTATTTGGTAAAGTGTACGTGTTTAATCTTAGAGTTTTTCTATCAGACCATTGAAGGCTCTCGGGACATTGGCGAGGAAACAGCGTGACGTGAAAACTAAATAAGAGGAAAGTTGACCGAGTGTCCCTGAGGACTGTGGATATTAGAACTTATGAAAAGGACTACATATAATAATCCCTTTATCCATATTCTCTATTGAAATATCTATGTACATTCACATGTATGCCTCATTCGTCTGTTACTGCCCAAGAATACTTAACGTCGATGCCCGAAATCATATTACGAGAATATTAGATGGGGTATGTTTTAATAAATGAAATAGACTTTATTCACAAGAACAAAGAAACTGAATTTGTAAATCATTATCTTCACAATGTTTTTTTTAATTTAAAATTAAATAAAGACAAATAATATAGAAATGTTTAGACTGCCTATAAAGTTTTATTTATACAACAAACATATCATGAAATTTGCCAAAGGTGAATATTGTTATAATATATTTACAAATACTTGAATGTAATTTAAAATTAATGAGTAAAAAAATCGCACTTATAAAGTATATTGGCAAATATTTTACGTATGACATATATTTTATTATAATATGGTTAATATAACCTTACGACTACACGTTTTAATTTCTTTGTTGACTACATATGATTTATTTCTAACACATAAACAAAAAATAATCAACTAAATGGTTTGGATTCTTAGTTAGTTATACAATTTAAAAAATCATTATTTATTTATTTTGCATACAAACGCTCATAAGAGCTTGTTTTTACAGACAAGACAGATATATAACAAAAATGGAAAAAAAATGCTATATATAAAATGTATTTGTAATATATATATATATATATATATATATATATATATATATATATGGCTTGGGAAACCATTAAACTATGTATATATTACCGAAAAGTGGCCAGACTAATAATTTGCTAAAGGAACTGAATATATTTTTTTTTTTTTTTTTTTTTTTTGTTTTTTTTGATTTATATTTTTGAGTACCCTGTCTAAAGACATCTTACTCGTCGTCTGTTGTCACATTGTCTTGAGGGTTGGTTGTCCAGTGACGACTCAATCCCGGCGTTGTGTTTAGGTTATAAGTGTTCGAGTGTTCATACTTGTTTTATCAAGTAAACACCATTGTCAGTCCTTGAATCTTGCCGGCAAGTCAAGTTGTCTGTATTTTTGTAGACGTCTTGCGTAGTCTACGGTCAATAGATCCCTCGCTAGTACGTTCGGGTGACTTTTTAATCTACTTTGGTACGTTTCGCTGAATTTTTTCAATTCTTCGCGTACTGTCATTGTTTTAGAGTCCTGTAATAGGACCCAGTTGGGTACATACCATGGAGCATTTAAAATTGCTCTCAGGGTCTTGTTTTGTAACCTGTCGATACTGCTGATATGAGTATCCTTAGCTGTCCCCCACAGTTGACATCCATATGTCCAAATGGGTTTGATTATTGCTTTATACAGCAATAGCTTGTTTGTAAGTGTGAGTTGGGAATGTCTGCCAATCAACCAGTACATTTGTCTTTTTTTATGTTCCATTTGAAGTCTCTTTGTCTTAATGTGTTTTTGCCATGTTAGGCTTCTGTCAAGGTGTATACCGAGGTATTTAGCCGAGTCTTCTTGTGGAATATTTTTCCCACCAATTTTCACTGGTGGACATGTCTGTTTTTTGTTTGTGAATGTCACGTGTGTCGATTTGGTTTGATTTACTTTAATTCTCCATACTTCAAGCCATTTCTGTATTGCGTCAAGGTGTTTCTGGAGGAATTGTGAGGCAGCTGTTGGATCTTTGTCCGAAGCGAGTATGACGGTATCGTCAGCGTATGTAGCCAGTGTTGTGTTGTCGGTTTTTGGGAGATCGTTTGTATATATTAGATACAGTACAGGACCTAGTACACTCCCTTGCGGTACTCCAGATCTTATGGTATTAAGATTTGAAGTTTCGTTGTCATATTTAACAAAAAACTGTCTATCGGTCAAGTACGATTTGATAATATCATACATGTTTTTGGGCAGTTTTCCTTTGATTTTATAAAGCAGGCCTGGGTGCCAGACTTTGTCAAAAGCTTGACTGATATCTAAGAATGCTGCTGAACAGTAGTTTTTTTCTTGTATGGAGCGATCTATGATCGTCACAACTCGATGAACTTGTTCAATTGTCGAGTGCGCTTCTCTGAAACCGAATTGATGATCAGGGATCATGTGTTCTTGAAAAAGTATTGGTTTCATGTTGCGCAGTAGAATTTTTTCAAATATTTTGGAAAATATTGGCAGGAGGCTTATCGGTCGATATGAAGTGACTTCTTCGGGTGGTTTACCTGGTTTAGGTAGCATAATAATTTCTGCTATTTTCCACTGTCTAGGGAAGCTACCCATTCTAAGTATCGCGTTAAATATTATGGTTAGAAATCTTAATCCGATATCTGGCAATTCTTTGATTATCTTCCCGGTAATCATGTCATGTCCTGGCGCTTTTTTTGCGCGTACTTCATATTTTATAACATGCTTGACGCATTGAAGTCCAATTTTGACATAATAGTTTTCTTTATGTTCCGTACTATCTAATAAATTATGAATGTGACTTTCTTCTTCAGGGGAACACATCCTTTCCGCTGGTGTAAATACTTCCTTGAGATGTTTCGCAAACTCGTTTGATTTCTCTCTGGTAGTTTTTGCCCATTTATCGTCAGCCGTTTTGATGGGCGGTATGGATATTTGGGGCCGTTTTAGTTTTTTTGTAGCTTTCCATAGAGAATAATCTGTAGCGTCGGTTGCTGTAAGACCTTCCAGATAGGATTGAATCCCTTTATTTTTCCATTCACATAGGATATTTTTAATATCTCTTATTGCTTCGTTCAGTTTTCTCTTGAGTTCCTTGCTTCGAGTATTTTGCCATTCTTTACGAATGCGTCTTTTTTCATGTATTTTTTCCTGAATCCAGCGGGGAAAATCATCTGTTGAGTGTGGTTTTTTTGACATATTGGGCGTGGCTTTTTTCACTGCGGAATGAATTTGATTTTGAAAGTGAATAACTGCGGTGTTAAGTTGGTCTTCTGTTTTCAATGGTATATCACATTTCAAATTTTCATTTAAGATATGTCTAAAATATTCCCAATCTGTGTGACGGTTACCGAGTGTAAATTTACTGGGTTTGATAATTGGTTGTAGCAAGCTGTATTTAATAATAACAGGTGAGTGATCTGATGACAGATCGAGGCAAGATTCTGCGCTCAGTCTTTCGATTGGAATTCCTTTCACTACGCAGAAGTCTATGAGGTCCGGTGTTTTTCTTCTATCTGTAGGCCAATATGTTGGTTCACCAGTCGATAGATGAGTCAACTTGTTGTTTGCCATACTTTTATACAGTTCTCTCCCCCTGGGTGTGGCCAGTCTAGACCCCCATTGTTGGTGTTTGGCATTGAAGTCCCCACCTGCGATGAATTTATCCGCTTCAAGTGTTCTGAAGTAATCGTCAAAATGTTCTCGTTTAATCGAGTGTTTGGGTGGGCAGTAAATAGCCGATATATATACATAATTATTTGTATCTCCGACAGCAATTGTGGTTGCTTGGAGAAAGTCTCGATCATATTTTTCAGTGAGATGATGTTTCACAGTGTTTTTAATTATCACCGCTGTTCCGCCATGCGCAGTTCCATCGGGGTGATTCGTCGTATATATAGTATACATGGGAATTTTTATGTAGCTTTTTTCGGTAAAGTGTGTTTCCGATATAAGCATTATGTCAATGTTTTTTCTTTTAAAAATAATTTTATTTCTTGGCTATGTTGTCCAAGACCGTTGGCGTTCCAAAGACATATTTTTAATAATGGAATCATTTTTTATTTAGGACAAGAGCTGCCATGATCTGTGTCATGTTGTCCATGGTTTTCATGACAAGTTCAATGAGTTTGTCCATTTTAATTATTAAATTATTTATAATATTGTCTTGTGGTTTTTCGGGAGTTGGCTCGATATTTTTAGTGGCTTGAGCATACGACTTTGGCATGTCATTGGTTTTGAAAGTTGTAGTTTAGTCAAGTTGTTTGTCTGTTTTGAAATTATTTTCTTTCTTAATACGGGGAATTGGCTTGTTTGTACCTTTTTGCGTGTTTCGCAACCTTTATAATTTGCCGGGTGATTCCCGTTGCAGTTGACACACTTCACATTGTTGTCTCTTGCTGTTCTGTTGCAATCAGTTGTTGCGTGCTCACCTGCGCACTTTACGCAACGCGGAGTCCTGTTGCAATATTTCGCGGTGTGCCCGTATCTTTGACACTTTTTACATTGTATGACCTCTTTTTGAGGTCTTGGTGGCTCGATTACGACTTTACACCTAAGTATGGTGTCGATTTTGAAAATTTCTTTGTTATTCTCTTTTTGTCTCAATTCGCAAAGAAACATAGGCAGTGGGGTTTTGTTTGTTTTTTGCAACATGTTTGTTATTCTGATAACATCATGGCCGTGACTTGCGAGCTCTTCGCTTATTTCGGCGATATCTTCCGTGTGGTGAAGGTTTTTTATTATAGCCTTATATGATCGGCTTTCTTTCGTCTGATACGAATGAAACTCGGTATCTCTATTTTTTAAACCTGTGATTACAGGTATATATTTTTCAGACTTAGTGATCTGTATTTTTACTTGGGTTTTACCCAGCTGTTTAATGTAGTATGCTCCTTGAGCTACTTGCTCTAAGAAGCCTGTCAGTGGTTTTATATTCTCTACTGCGTGCACAAATATAGGTGGTGGCTTTGGCGTATTTTTGCCAATCGCCTGCTCCTCTTGTTTGTCTTCTAATTGTTGAAAGCGATTTGCTGTTGGCACAGCAAGCCAGTTCTTATTT